>LQRL01163596.1:13908-24461 GCA_001703475.1 Hydroides elegans
ATAACGACGACTCCTTATCATTTTGACTTGTCTCTAAGATATAAGTAAGGGTAGAGTTAATATTCTTAGCCTCAAACATAGCGGAGATATTGAGGTTTGAGTATGATATAACATTTAAGAATTGTAGCTTGAAGTTGAGTTATGCTAACGCTATGCTTTTACATGCGAAAATCCCATGTCCATATTGTGTAACGTGGGTAACGAAGATGTTACCCTTTTTCATGTCTTTATGTATGGAATGAATTCATTTTTGTTTGTTAAATTATAAAGATTACCCTCTCCCCTTGTCAGAAACACAATAATTATGGGCGAACTGTATAAATTATGCTCACTAGGCCTCTCGGAACATGCGAAACCAGCTAGAAATGTAACGTGGGTAACGCTGGAATTGCCCTTATACTCTTCTGCTGGTATTAGCTCACTATTAGCAGACATCTAAACTGAACTCATCATCCTCAATATTTGTTGGCCGACATATTGAGTTGGCTGGTATCTCACTTTGTTATCTACCACATGATTAATCATGGTGGTTAGTGATAGTTTGATGAATGTTATACAATTAGGCTAACCTAATCATAAAATGAGTTACTGGCTTAATATGTCAAAACTTGACTAGCTTTTAACAATAATGCGTTTACATTTGAGTATGAATAACTTATTTGTTTGTTTTTTACTCGGGTTAGGGGTACAGTATTCTATTGCGATTGGAATAACTTCTCATATTGACATAGGTGAGTTCTCCTTATTTTGGAAAATAAAGGTAACCAGAAGCATTTAGTTTTTTCTGGTTTTCATCAAAATGCTAATAATTATATTTATTCATATTTAAAGGCGAACGAACCCGTGAATTTTTCGAAAGAGTTTCGGACGGTGTCGATTATGGTAGGGTAAGAAAACTCATTTCTAATATTTCACAAACACGTTGTTGTAAATTATGGCTTTCTAATCAGCTTGTCATTTACTTGGAGAGTTTGTTTATTATAAAATAAAGTCGGATATCAACACATCACTCGATTTTAATCAGATATTCATTTTTTTATCACACACACACTTTATACCTCACTTATAAATTCAATCATTTTGAAATATCTACTCTTTATGATGTGATAGATTCTAAGACGTCATGAGGATGCATTCCAAGCTGGGGCTCCTTACCCTGATGCTTATTATCCTTCTCTGTGCATGGGTGGTAAGAACCTCTAGTATAGACTCTATTTACCGTTATTGAATTCTCCTATATTTTTAAAATCCGCTCAGTTCACAGCAACGATATCTTTTGATATCAAAGCTTGTTATTTTCTTTATGTTAAACTTTTCTAAAATGTCGACTTGATATAAATATGTATTGAAAACTGAAAACATAATGAAAACAATAGTTGAGCAAACCTATGGCAATTAAGTTTTATTCAAGAAACAACTACACATAAAAAAATATAATACTGATATCGTATTTGTTTTAAAGTAGAATCTATGAATGGACTCCACAGTTGTCTAGTGTTAATGCATGTAAATATTTACTGTTGTATTCAATACTGTCGTAGACAACATGCATTTTTACAATACAATATTTTTCAATTAGGTGAATTCCATTATGTTTCCGAAGATACACATTGGACACCATTTATAAATGCAACTGTGAACTACATTCGGGATGTCTATCCAAAACCGTGGGATCTTGTGAGTATATCTTCGTTCTCAATCGTTTCAGTAATGAGGTCATCTAGCAGAATAGCCACCCATTAATATGTAATTCTTATCAAACGTTAACATTGCTAAATTCGTTTTGGATTTATATGAGCAACGTGTGAATGTATGACAAAGTATAGACAATTTGGGATGCTCTCTTCTCACTTGAATATATTACTTATAAAACCAAAGCGAAAATAAAGGCTGTCAATCGTTGACGCCAATCTAGTACTTAGTAGTTTACATCCACGTTCCTATGCTAGGCAAGGCAACTGAGAAATTGTTGGCGTTCTTGATGTCTACCATGATGTTTCCAAAAAAAATTCTAAATTTAAAAAATCGTTTAGAAAACGCAATGTTATCAAGACCCATTGATGATTCTAAGAATCATAAAATGTACTCTGGTATTTATTTATATCCCTTTTTAACATCCGCGTTCTTATTCTTATGCAACGGAGAAATTGGTGGCGTCCCTGCTGTCGGCCGTGTTAAGTCAAAGCATGCTCTCTAGCGATCCACAATTTGTATTTAAAACAAATAAGACCGAATGTTAATTTTAAGAATCATTAACTACCATGTAGTATTTACATCCGCATTCCTATTTGCAGGCAACAGAGAAATTGGTGGCGTACCTTATGTCAGCAGTGATGCCACAATTAAATCTTATGCAACTAAAGTTTTTTTTACTTTGCCTTAAGTTGTTATTCATATGATGATTAATATATCAAGCTACTAGATTGCCATTTCATTGATGCCCTTTTAGTACTAAGGAATTTATATCCGCATTCCAACGTTAGGCAACGGAGAAATTGGTGGCGTTCCTGCTGTTTGCCGAGATGCTACAACCAATTTTAAGCAAAAACATGTTCAATTTTCATTTCATATAACAATAAACGACTAAAATATAGGTTGCCGAGCTATTTACGTCCGCATTCCTATTCTAGGCAATTGAGAAATTGGTGGCGTTCCTGCTGTCGGCCGTAATGCTATAATTTTAAATTTTAAATACCTATTGTATATTGTATAAATGGACATCTCAAGCAACTAGATGGCCACTCATTGAATACAATCAAGTATTTACATCCGCATTCCTATTGTTAGGCAACTGAGAAATTGGTTGCGTTCCTCCTGTCGGCCGTGATGCACCAGGTGTCGGATGTGACTTGGCACGCACTTGACGTCGACCAGGGATTCCTCGAAACCATGGGCAAGGTCGTTCCTCTTCTAAATCTAATCAATCATTTGGTTATAAGAGATCGAGGGGTTTGAATTGGAATCGGTTTATTGCTGATGTCGATATATATTATAGGGGGTTTCGCGAGACTATGGCGCATATAATTGAGTCCGTATTTAACCATGCTTGTTTTTGCAAAACATTAAGATTTTGTATCATAATTGATTTTAATTGCTTGGCGTCGACCAGAGATTACTCGAAACCATGGGCTAGGTCGGGTTTCGGGGTTTTTGGGTTTTGAAGGGGCGATCAATCAAATGGATAGATAGATATATCGAGGGGTTTCAACGTGGATTCGTTTTGTTGTTGGTGTCCATATATAATAGGGTTTCGTGAGCCAATAATTTAGTAATTGTTCAATCGTGTTAATGACTCATTTTAAATTGGTGCAATTGTTGAGCAAAAAGTAAAATGTTGATAACATATACATGCATGTATGATCATCAATGCATTCATAGTGTTATTATATTCAATAGAGTTCTACATGTAGTAAGACTCTGTCTGAAAAAATCTATGCTAATGACATTTCATTGTTTAAATGTAACCGAATTTCCCAAGTCGTGCAGGACATTTTATTGAATTAACTTGTCAATATACAGTCGTACAAGTATATACTAATTTTGAACATTTCCCAACTAATCGCATTTTAGATAGATTATCATGGATCCTTTGATGACGCCCATTCACATGGGGACTTTGGTGAGTTAAAATGAATCAATGTTTTATGTGCAACATATTGTCCCAGTTGATATTTAGATAAGTTTACATTGAAAATCCTACTGATTATAAAACATTTGGAATTATCGAAAGGGATGTGACTATACATGATACTCAGCTGACTTTAATATGCACCCATACAAAATGGTCTTAATATTTTTATGTGCTCACTAATGTCAAAATAAGAAAAAGTCGACGAAATAATAAGGTAAATAAACTTATTTTGTTATTCCGAATTAACAATGATTTTCAGATACTAAAACTGCACTACAATATTTTTTTAAGGTGGTGATGTGTTGAATCTATTTGGGATTGATATGAGTTATATTGGAAAACTAGCGAAATGGTAAAGTATGCTGTATTGATAATCAGACATCATTTTTAATTTGAATTCAAACATATATATACTATTTAAAGTGCACCATATGGGTTCCGAATAATATTACATATAGTTATTTGGACTATTTTTAGGTATGTACCAACTGAGGACTTGTTAAACATCTACGATATACTCTACCATGGAGAATCTCCAATGACGCAAGAAGTCATCACAAACTGCACAAGATGGTTGTTTCTTGGAAGGTAATGATTAAATTCGCTTTTGTTCTATTCTTACATATTCATCTCGTTATAGAGTTCATCGAGTCGGTAAATTGTATTAAAGCTAAATGTCATCCATGTTATAAAATGCCGAAAATCTCCATATTGGCTATTTCACAGCATTCCCTGTATCTGTTTGAATGCAATTACAATTACTTTTATTTTAAAAAAAAACATATTGTGAGACAAAGATAAAACGCTGACGATTAAAAATGATTATATTTTCTAGATTAGGCGAAAATATTGGAGTTGTAGACAAGGTAAGGACTGTACAAGTATAAGAAATATAAGTAGAATTCTATATGATGGTCTCATTTATAAAGCGTGTGATCGTATTAATGTTTTTTATCATCTTAATTTTATCTCATTGGTAAATTTGCACTACAATGTATGTGTGAGAGATTATAATAGCTTTTTTTTCTGAACTTTATTGCTACCGTTTGAACGACGCTATACAATAATTTTATCACAGTGTCCAAACATTTATAACAATGTCATTTGAATTCAAACCCAATACACCACAATCCACAACCAAATTGTCACTTTCAGTTATATCCTTTCTTCGCTCAACGAAGCCCGTTTCTGATCGACCGCCTTCAAGACTACTATTTGGGTGGGATGGATGACATGGCGGTTTGGAGCATGAATATCTGGCAATATACCATCGATATGCTCGATTATGGCACCGAGTAAGGGCTTGTTCACACGGGAAGCGACACGCGACAACATACTTTTTTGTTCTTTATAAATTTTGCGATTCTCTGTATAAAGAACACATACGTATATTGTCGCGTGTCGCTTCCAGTGTGAATAAGCCCTAAGCTCTTAAAAGGTTATTTTTAAGGAAATGATCTCGTTAGCAATATAGTCACTTTGCTCAATCTAATCTCGCACACGATTGTATCACATATGCATTTGGCCTACATTCACCACAAGTACAAACTGTGTTCAAGCTATACAATAATAATAATTGAATCAGCTGACAAGAATGTAACAACTTAACATAATTCATTATTTCTATATTTATAAATAAACGTTTCATGTTAATTTTTTTTACAGAAAACATTTTAATAAGGGGGCATGTGGGTGCCCTATTTTATTTGGTTATTATGAAATGTTGCTTGGATGCTCCAATTTATATTCGTTTTGGTACGTTGTCTTTATGTTTTACTTTGTTTTATTGTAGAGTGTGCGATTTGACATACAATCCCGTTTACATCACCTGCGATACCATATCAAAAATCAAGCGGCGCTATCTCGCTTTTCGGAAACATATCGATCACCACCCGGCCCACTCATCCTCGAAATCTGATTTCTATGATGAGGAATATGAATATATCAATGAAGTCGTGGAATCATTGGAAGAGCTGTTTGGTTTGGATGAGACGGATGTCTATATTGAGCCGACCGAACGAGGCATTACTATATCGGCCAGTGCACAACTTTTGGTATACCGTTTTTTAAAAAATTCGTATATGTTTGCGAATATCGCTGAAAGGCGCTATATATTCTCAAGAATCAACATTTTACAGGAAAACGTTGAAATTATTATCAATAGTTTCAAAATCAATGCGCATAATAGTCATTGAAAGGTAATCTTAACCACTCCAATATAATTTGAACAGGTTAACTATATATGCCGATGCTTAGTTTCTTGATAAACTAGTTTTCACTGTTTCATATCCCAGCTGTTGTTCGTCCATTATAATACCGCCATACTTTTATTATTTATTTCAGGATCAGCTAGAAAATCACAAGGAGTACATTCAGAACTTAAATGCTGAGACTGAAGACATACAAGAGGACGATGCTTTATATGAGCCTTCTGTCTTTTACTCAACATATGAGAGCTATTCCAGACTCGGCGAGTAAGTATAAACAAGTTTTGGTTCGATGCACAACAATTTGTAATGGTTGTTTCCCTGCGTTCTTTGGGAAGCACTCTGTATACGGGTATAATATCGGTTGTGACAGCTAAAATTTTAGCGAAATGTATGCTTTTTCCGTCAAACTGGTTCAAAGTAAAATTGGAAAATGTTACCTGAGTACAAACCCAGACTCGGTGAGTAAGCATAAACCATACCGATGCGATGCTCTACTAATCGCAATATATTTCTTATTCCAGTATTCTTTTGGGAGCACTCTATGCACGGAGACATTTACCGGTTACCACCTTTGAAAGTTTAAATTTTAGCAAAATTTATACTTATTTGCGTCAAATTGGTTTTTAAAAAGTTGAAAATGTTACCTGAGTATATTCCGTAGAATGATAACAAATTGGAATTTCATGTAAATGCAGGAGCTTATTGAGCGGCGACGTAAATAATGATGGGTTCGACGATTTAGTGATAGGTGCTCCGGGGTTCAGCTCTGTTAATAACAAGCAGCAAGGACGGGTTTATATCATATACGGTATGTGTAATTAACATATATCGACATTGTTGATAAATTCATCTGAAAACAAAATATCTGAAAACAATATATCACACTGAAATTTGAATAATAAGCGTACCATATTTGAAAAGTGAATCAAAAGTGTTATGATCGCTACGCGCTTTCCCAGTTCCATCATGCAAAAAGGTGATAATCGTGGTTTACTTTTTATTAAACAATCATTTTGTACAAATGTATGTGAATACAGGCTCGTCAGAAGGACTACCTCTTTATAACATGACTGTCGAAGAGGAAGCTGACGTAACATTAAATGGATCAGATTCTAACGTAAGAACGTCACCGTTAAGCGTTCTGATATTAGAGTTAATATAAATAACACGGTTTGCTATACACTGGTCAAACTCACAGGCATAATTGAATTAAAAGAAACACATAAAAACTGGAAATTTTTATTTCTCACATTTAAATGAAATAAGGAGACGTTTAGAAAATGACGAAGTGATAAAAATATAATCTGCGTTCTGCCATATTATAAAACACTTTTTGGTACTTTTCGATAGTTTTGCTTACTTTCTTTCTGTACAGTTGAACGGAAGATTCGGACAGGCATTAACTCTGGTAGACATAAATGCCGACGCTTATAACGATTTAGTGGTTAGCGCGCCGTC
Source organism: Hydroides elegans (assembly GCA_001703475.1). Lineage (NCBI taxonomy): Eukaryota > Metazoa > Annelida > Polychaeta > Sabellida > Serpulidae > Hydroides > Hydroides elegans. The sequence goes on from LQRL01163596.1 coordinate 21,208, forward strand.
GGAAGGGTCGGAAGAACTGACTTATAATGTAAGTCTGAATATTTTAATGGCCAAACTTTTCACACTATAGAATCAGTAGAAAATATCGTTTCAGAAACATTTCGGTATTTATGAATATTCCTTGTATAATGAAAAGTGATTATCAACTATTGATACATGTGATCACAACATAAAGTTTTTTTTTAATCAAATTGATGCATCTCTCTCATTTTTATACTAATGAATGTAATCATGTTATCAAGCAACATTGGTTTTCAGGGCAAGGTCTACATTTTCTTTGGTGGAGAAAACGTGAATCCTACCAAACCGGATATGGAAATACACTGCACGGTTATATAAACTATACTCTTTAATAAATGCTTAATCTATCATATATAAAATATATATAATAGGAATAATACCCGGGAGTTCATGTCGACAAGGTTATTGACCCGAGGGAAAGAAATGCTAATGCCCAAGCCCGAAGGACTCGGGCATTACTTTTTCCTATCCCGAGGGTCAATACCCATGTTGTTATGGACACTGAGGATTTTATTTATTTTATTATATGAAAATAATTGTTGAAATTCGGAAATATTTATGGCCGCCCTTGTCCGGCAATATAAAAAAATGATATTGCCCGGGTGTTATTGTTCTGCATATCGCTTCAACCATGTAATAACATAGGTTATTTCATTGTTCAGTTTCCCAAAATCTCTCGTTATCCATTTCAAGATTAAATAAAGAAATCGATGAATTGATAAAGATTCAAACAATTATTACCATGCGTGAAGTCATAATTAATACAACAAGGTCTATATAGCTCGCTTTAAACGATATTTAGTTAACTTATGTGGAAATAAAAACTTGAAAACGTTGATTATCTAAGTGCAAAGTGGATTTAGATTATAGATAATCATATATATTAGTTAAGACTTTGAACATTAACAGCAAAACTACTGTAACCTGGGATGGTCTCTAACAAGTGGTGATTTGAATAACGATGGATTTGATGATCTCGTCATCGGTTCACCCTTCGCTCCGATGCAAGGAGAGCAACGGGGATTCGTGGGTGTGCTTTATTCGGGATATCAAGGTACTATGTATTTAAAATTATCTTATTCATAAAGAATTGTGGATGTATCATTACTTTGTATAGACTTTGTAAAGTTTTGGTTTAACTTTATAGGCTATGTATTTTTTTTGTTAGGTGAGACCTCGATAACTGAGAATGACCTTGACTGGGTGTATGGAGGTACTCAGGTATGTATTATGCACAATTTTGCATTTGATAATTTCAATGACACTTGTGGGTATATCCTATAATTATAATGATAGAAAATACCTACTTTTAAGTAAGAAGCTTTCGCGAAGTTGTAAAAGGAACAATTAACGAAGATATTTTTCCAAAAACTAATGTTATGTTGAGGTGATTGTAATATTTCTGAATAGATAATCTGATGTAATCTTATCATATGCCATATAGGACTATGAGTGGTTTGGTTACTCGGTTGAAACGGCCCACTCGGCGATAAACCCAAACTGGCTAGTTGTTGGGGCTCCCACACATCGACTTTGCGCAGAGTATTTTTATTTTTCTCATTTGAAAGTAAAACAACTTGACAATCATTTATTGAAGAAATTAATCTTACAAAAATGTTATATTAAATTTTCTACATTGTATGTACTCATACAAGAATTCTTAGCATTTTTATCCATGCTGACATAAACTATGACGCTATTTCAGACCTGATTGTGCGTTTGATGCCAATGATATCCAGTCCGTTGGCAAGGTGTATTTATTTAAGACTACCCTGTCGGATGGAGCTACTTATACCGTAACGGGAGAAAACGAATTCCAGCAACTTGGTTTTGCATTACATAGCGGGGCATTCGGAGATGACGATTTTCTATTTATTACCTCTGTGACTGCAGGTAGATTTAAATAGACTGAGAGTATCATGATAAATTACTCTTTTAATTTTGTATGCTCACAAATATAAGCGTTATGAGCAAAAATATATGTTCATTTGCTTTTTGATTCAACTTGTTACATACTTATGTTTTATGTGAAATAAATAATGTTTAGTATTATGCCAAAGAACGTTACTCTTCATCAAGAAAAGTAACCTTTCACTCAACATCAAAATATTGTTATTTGTGATAATTTAGATGCGGAATTTGGCACCGAAAATACAACTCAAGAAGGAGTCGTATCGTTGCACGCGTGGAGTGATATTTTGACCGGAAACCTTACTGCAAGTAGATATTTCAGTGGAGATAGATCATATGGCAGATTTGGTTTCAATGTTCAGGTAAATGTAGTTATTGTAGTTATTGAAGTACATTTTATTTATGTTACCAACTTTTGTCTTTAATATATCATTTTATCTGTTTTGCGATATGTGAAAGCGCCACCTATACAAAAGTCGGCAGTATCTATCTAAATGTGTCGTTGTCTGCTCACTTAGATAATTTAGCAGTCGATCGGGCAAATGCAAAAGTTTTTTTTTCTGACGTCACTTAACGTTAATTTATTTTTATCTCCGTTTACACCAAACAGAAGCGTATTATTTTAAGAAATTTCAAAACGATCTTAAATTCAACCTTTATTTTTGAATATTGGTTAATGTAATCTGTTTTATTTTATATATAAGCATTCTTTGTTCAACGAATAGACATTTGACATCGACGGTGATTCCAAGAATGAAGTGTTCATGACAGCAGCTTTGTGGTCCAATTCGTTCCGCGATTATCGTGAGTAAATAATTGTTTTACAACGTTTGTTAAGTGTGTCCAGTAATGTAATTGTTTTTGACACACGCAAAAAAAACTGTTTTAAAAAGTTAATTTTATATTTTAATTATCTTTAGAGGTAAATATATTTCCTGTTGTAATAAAGTCAAATACATTTTATTTTGTGTTTTTGTTGAAAGAGGAAAGTGGTCGCGGGTTCTTATTTAAGGAGGATGAGATATCTGACAATGTGAACTTCATGGAAGAGGTAATTTCTTACTAAGACTGCATATGAATACAATATAAAAATGTCTATTTTTTCTATTAAAAAAGGGTTATATTACTATAAAATTATCTGCGATTAAACATGATTTTCCTTGATACAAATACATATAGGATATAAAGTATTTAACTCACGATTTTCTTGTATTATTAGTTACATGATACACATTTTTCTCAGGCCTACTCAACATTTGGGGTCAATTCAAACAGAATGCGTTTCGGATACAGTTCCGCAACTTTGATATCAGAAAGTGTAA
>LQRL01163596.1:24637-40453 GCA_001703475.1 Hydroides elegans
GTGTTAAAACAATACATATAAATTTTATAAATGTAAACTATTTGATCAAATGAAAATAGGTTTTTATGTTCTTGCACATTATACATGTACCTTATGTACTCGGACATTGTAATTTTGTCATAATTAAAACTATTTGTGTACAAATGCAGTAATGGAAATAGGGCTGCAATTTAAGAATATTATTTTTTTTTGCCAGTTTTACATTTAAAAAATAATAATAATGACATTTTCTGCATAACGACAGTGGATCTGCCTCAAATATTTTTTTCTAGGGAACATATTTGGTTCTGTCAATGCCTCATAGCAGCTTCGACTCTCGCCTTGGAGGTGCGGTTACCGTCTACGCGCTATAATCTAGAGTCTATGTAGATATGTGATGTAATATATTGGAATAAAGTGACTTCAAAATACAAGCAAATATGAGAATATTTAAGGATAAATCCGTTTTCTGATGAAAGCATCAGATGTGAATATTTAGAAAATGAAAAGGAAAAACAAAAGGAACTGTTTATTTTATTTTACTAGATACAATAACAGTACACTAAAATGAATTCTAAAACACTCATTAGTATGAACAATGAGCAACAAATCCGTACAATGATACGGACATTCAAATGTACAGGAATGGTGCGGTCATACATTTAAGTGATAGCTGCGAAATTGAAAGAGAATAAACAATGGCAAATCATTAATTCTATTTCGCTGCGATCGCAGAAGTGCATGACCGCGCCTGGATGAAATCTGTTAAATATTATCAGGACCACTTTCCTGTTTAATTCCACAACTTTATAGGATTAACGATTTTCTTATACAAAATGTATACATATATTTTATAATATGATGAATATTGGCGATTAGATATAATAAAAAAATGCATAAAAAGATTTTAATGATATACAAGGGAATTAAAATGTGACTTTCATCTGGGGACTGAAATTCGTATAAGAACTAAGCTATATAACAATTTTGATTAAATGCATCATATATTCTCAAAATTGAAGCAAAATTCCAGCTGAAAATTCTTGATACCAGCTCTCATACATTGAAATCCGCAATACTTCAAGTCATATCCAGTCCAATTACTGCATTCTGCATGACAGAGAATAATGCAATTGCGACTTAGTGACGACCTTTCCATCATGTAGAGTTCGGATCGTCCTTCCAGGTCGCTACCTGATGTGAAATCCACGCAAAACAGAAGCAAGGCCATCGCCAGGGGTGTCAGTTTACTGTCCATTTTCGAAATCTGCAATAAAACATTTATGCTATAAGGAGAGCTATGCAATTGTAACACTTATTATGTTGATAACAATCGTGTACGTTTCATGCTTAGTGCGATTTTAAGCTTGTTTTACAGGTGAGGTTTATCAACTGAATGTGGCCACACCTTGAGTCAAATAAGCATCATCATGCCTGGTTCATGTCACTGCTAAACTCAAGGGTGGTAGTTAGGGTCTTTTGTGAATATTTCATTCACTTTGCGCAATATATCATGGGATATGTCATTGGATTATATGTAGAAAGAACCGCTCACAAAAGACCCAGGTTTTGGGATGCGGGTTTTGTTTACCCTATTACTGCAAACGTGTGATGTTATACATGTATTAGCTACTTAGGCAAGGGCCGCCCATAAGACGCCACTTTCGGACGTGAAGTCAACAATATATACTAATTGGAGCATATTCGAACGTTTTCCGGACGCGAATTCACGACCCGACGCCCGATTAACGTTCTTCTTGTGTTAAACTTCCACGTGACGTCGACACAACCTTCTTTCTTCGTTCGCGACGAAAACGACACCCAAACCACTCTCACATATACGCAAATTGGATCGTCCACTCAACGTCGGGTAACCATCTGCTGAGTGTGGTTTTGTCATTTCATTGGCTATAACAATCCATCTTAGTCAAATAAACCTTGGCCCATAAATGCTTTTTGGAAATTTATGTTTGCTATTCATATTTGTGTTATATATTCATATATTTATATATACGTTTTGTTGCATTACTTTTAATTTGTTTTTCCTTGATAACTATAAGATTTCAAAACGGCCATAATTGATAATTTATCTTCTAATTTTAAAGTTTTCGATGACAATAAAGCAATGGGACATGTATCTCTCATTGATTTTTTTGTAAGACACGACAAATAAAAAAAACTGCTCATTTAGTCAAAGAATTTGGCATCGAATTCAAAGCCAGATGCCAAGGAAGCAGCGCAACAAAAGGGAGAAAATGAGGGAACATTTTACCGCCCCCGCCTGTCCCTTCGTTGACTGGTGAAGGAGTATACCCTGGATTCTCTTTCATTGTTTAAACACAGATTTTTTTTATTCGTATCCTTTTATTTTCGTAATATCTGAAAAATTGGGGAGCCATATCGAATTCTGATTTTGTTTCTATTTTTGTATTTTACCTACTATGTTTGTCAAACCTAGCCGCGCTATTCTAATAAAGCTTATTTTCTTATTCTTAGTGTCGCTAAGAAGGAAATTCGTCAAGTTGATGAAATCCGTTGATGAAAATCCTACATGATCCAATAGTGTTCGGGGTTCACTTATTATGTTTCGATAGAAATGGTTCTTTTTTTGGAATATCAAAAAAGTTATTTTTCTGTTGGAAAAGAACGCTTTTAAAATCCCAGTTTATGTTTTTGTCTGGAGCAATAAACTCAACGAGACTTCCAATGTGTTCAGGCTTTACAATTGTAAATGTTGTTTTTAGTCTAGAATATAGCCTATATTACTTATAACTGTTAAGGCTCATACTTTGTATATCACTGATTGATAGTCACTGAAAGTATTGTAATCGAAATGATGTTGTAATCGTAGTTATAATGAAGTTACTGAATTCTTAACTTAGACATTAGAATGATCTCAAAACACCGAAATGGCAAGGAGTTGACGACACCAAACCTCAAAGGGCTTCAAATATTTAATTAACTAACTCAATAAACATCATATGTATGGAGATGCTCAAAATACTGCATCATAATGATTCCTGATTCTATCAACACAACGAATTGATGATGAAACTCAAAAATGTTCTCCAATATATGTATATATCAAGTTAGCATATTTATGCACATAAGTTGAATGGCCCAAAGTAAGCTGTCCTCAAATATAAGTCTACAAGAAACCAGAAGTAGCTGCAAGACATGCATTAGTGAGAGATCGTGTTTAATGTCACTTGACGGGAATTCGTACAAGTCCAAGACATATGAACTTCCGGTCCCCCCTATGGTCCTCCACTCGTCCCGATACGCAGTTAAAGACCATCGCCAAACAAAAAGAGGAAACAACATAAGGAGGGAGCAAATGACTCTTGGTTTTCAATTAATTAACCTTTAAGGATCTCATGATAGAGATTTTGTATTCAATTGTGTGCCGATTTCTTTATGAATTCCATTCGGTTTGGAGTATATTATTTTACTTATTTCCTTTAGTTTGTGTCCTGGATTTTGTTTCCGGTTTGAGTTCAGCAGTCAATCATGTAAATGTCAAGAACATATTATGTTTGATGCATGTCACCATGATAGTGCTATTTGTCTAACTTTTTTTTCTGGTTTCAAATCAGGAAAACAAAATATTATGTAGCTGAAATAGAAATATCCAACCTGGGGTTCATCGTCGTTTTTGTCACATTTTTTGGAACCTCGCTGTTTATGGGCATTTTTGTATATTTGGCCGTGTGTGCAAAGTTGCGGAGTTCGATAGGGCTTAAAATCAAGGCCGTCACAAGTGTAATTGATCGTGATCTTTCGACAAATTAAAAGCACGCTCCATTTCAAGTTGATGTATGAATTAACCGGGTGACGCGCTAACCATGTCATGAATCGACAAAAATATGGATTATTGCAATTGCAATGATTTTTCACCATGACATCATTTTCGCCAGTTCGCTTCATCTTTCTGCCTGATAACAGATACCGAACTGGTCCCTGGTCCATTCGCATTGTAAAAAAGATGTTGCTATTTACATGGTATGCCTTTTTAATGTTTTTTTTTCACTAAAATCTCATTTTACCCAAACAAATATTTGCTCATTTCAAAAGATCATTCCGTTCAATTTATGGTATATTTTGAGTTTTTATCATGCAAATTAATAATCTTTCTCTCAAATGTTGCTAACCTTTACTTAGTTATTCACATTTCGTCTTTGTTTTGACTTGCATATCTTTAGAATTGGTCATACAAAAATTAAAGTATTTCAAAGCATTTTTGATAATGACGCAATACCCGTTACTGTTTTGGTAATGAAAATAGAATTAATGAAAGAACCAATTTCGAACCGTTTTTTCAATGATTTTGATTCTGTGAATTAAAATACCATGCCATTAAAAAATGTCTACTGCCTTATTTTGCATGATTAAAGATATCAAAGATATCGAAGCTATATGATCGAAGTGGATTTATATGATATTTAATTGATGACGAATGTTCACAGTGATGAAAATAATTTACTCCAATTTGAGCATTGAAACTCTGATTCAAACTGTCAAAGAATATTTCATCATTACTCAAAATACTCATTTCTACATTGAACAAAGATCCATCAAATATTATAAAATGCAAACACAATCTAAATAAATGTATGAATATATGTAAGTTAAAATGTCGATTATACACCTCAAGTGGTGGGATTTGGACTGTAAATTAATGAGATATTGAACAATTATTTTGAAACGCCCAATGGGTTATACATATATATATGCACGCATTTAACATGACTAACCTTTCAGCTTTTGATATTCTTACAGAAATTATGATATTACAATATGCCTTCACCTATTAAATATGATATTTGATAAATTAAAAAAACCTTAATCCTAGTTATTTATCTCTGCAATTTAGCCAAGCCCTTCCCCACCCCCACCCCCGCAAACACCAACACCCCACCCATCCTACACGTATGTAGCAGAAATCGTTTATAGGAGGACTTTTGAATATGTTTCCATAGTTTTTCTTATTAGTTTATTCAATTATCTTCTCCAAAACTGGTCCTTTAGCGTTCGCAAATAACAACATTCTTTTCTTGCATTAGAGCTTACTCTTGACATTTTGATAGCTGTGAATGGCAGAGTAATTGATACATAATGGGATTAGATAGCGTCTAGTGAGTAAAATATTGAAAGATAAATGGGGGAGCACATGCAAATGAATGCGAAGTAAAATTATAGCAGTTGTGCACCGTCTCATAATATTAAACATATTTGCTTTATGATGAAATTATATTTCATGGCTTAAGCCTTAAATATAAATATGATTTTAAAATCAAAAGTAATTCAAAGACAGTTTGTTAACTACAATTGCAAGTACAATAACGCCGGTTTCTGACATCTGATTGCATCGCTAAACGCTTAACTTTAAACGCATACACCATAACCACTAAACCCTCAAACGATAAAGGTCAAACGATAAACCATAAACGCAAACCCATAGCCATCCACGTGTGTGAGGGATATACATTTTTTTAAAAAGAGCATCATTATGAGTGTTTATCATAACCTCTGAGTTACCTAGATTATTGCATGAGTTACGAAAAGCTGTAATCGTTATAAAATGTGAGAATGTATCGAGAATGTATCGATTTCCCTGGATGATCTTTATGTAATATTCTTGTTAATCCCATATTGCAAAATTGCAAAATTCAAGCAAAATGCTAAACATCAAGATACCGATCTCTAATCATATTAATAATTCCTTTTACGTGTTTTATTTTAAATCTCTATCTTATGTTACTAAACACACAAAGGCACCAAACCAAATCTTCAAGCAACGATTTCAACCCGTTCTTTTTCCATAAAGCCTCATTCATTCAAGGCCAAAAACCCCAAGAACATATACCGACCCAAACCAATTGACAACAAACACTTAACACTTATACTCCCATTATTCAGTTTAGAACATAGCTCGTTTGCTGCAAATTTAGAGAATTTAATTCTTGGGTGCTCAATGACGACCCTGGAACCTAAGTGGACAACCCCCTTTAGCCAATTAGTTTTGATAAAACCTGACAGAAATTGTCAAATTCCTTGTGAAATTGTGTCAAACATTGGTCAAACATTGGTCCAAAAATTATACATATGTGAAAGGAAAACAGGAGAACAGGGTAATCTATGCATCCAAATCAGAAAAAAAACTGAAAATTCATTTTTATTATTTTTCATATTCTTAATCTTTAACAATAAAATGAAAATTGGCAAAAAGCCCGCGTTTTAAAAGCTAAATATGCTGCAGAAAAATTGGTAAAAATGCAAAGAAAATAAGTGAGATATTAAGGGTTAAACACGTTCTCAGGTCAGTAAGTTGATTTTAGTGCGTGGCCAAACGGGGAGCGTCGAGCGTTTTGGGGTGGCCAGACGGGAAGCGTCAACGAGCGTTACTTTGACTTAGAAATCGTATTTAATAAATAAGGTTAGGGCATGTCAAATGTCTTAAAGTGATATGATAGACTTACGAGTTTGGAGTATTTGTTAGGAAACTTACAGCAAATCAAGGTCTCTAATCATTTGTTTATCTCGACACCAGTGCATTCTTTCACTCTATTTTAAACTTTTCTTAAATCCTCATAAGATGTCAAACACATATGATCTTGTACATGTCGCTTGCCGTGTGGCCACCTAGTTTGGAGCGTTATTGAAAAATTGTCTAAGTCCCACAAAGAACATATAAGACCAATACCGCTGACGCTCCACGACGCTCCCCGTCTTGCCACGCACTAACGCATAAATGCTATTCGTTAAACGCAAAAACGTTAAACGATAAGGAAATGAGAGGTTGCAACCGCGCGCTTAATCATGTAATAACTATTGTTATATTCCGCGTTTGGTATCTGATAAAATGTCATCTATTTACCTATTTAAAAATGCATCCTGTAGGTTTGACCTTTAATCATTTGTATACAATTTCGTTTAAAAAATAATAACACATCTTGTTTTGCTTGCCCCTATAGCAATAATAATAATAATACATATAATATATAAAAAAGACAGTTATACTAAAATCTAGTATAAGTAAACATATCTAATTACTTACCGTTAAGTCTTGTCAATTTTCCTAACCGAAGTTTCCTATTTCATGAAGACTTATTATTTTTTTATTAATTATTTCATAAGTATTTTTACGGCATCAAATTGTAAACTGAGCCAAAATGTCTTGCTCTGTCAACTTCTTCAATGGTTTGCCTTTAGAAACATATATTGATAAGCCTGCACGTCCTTATATATAACCGATGACAATGGCCCTTTGGTCACTTTTGGTTGCAAGAAATGCGGAAAAAGAAGGCTGACTCCCCCATTGGTAGACGTTGAGAAATTACTCTACGTCACCCACAAAGTAACGGGAGTTAGAATTGCCGCACAGATCGAGCTTATTAACTTCGTTAAATGTGCTCACTCCCTGTAAGGTCAACTTATAATTAAGATGGGGCTGCAAAAGTCATAAAAAATACATAATAAGAAAATATTTAAATGTTGTTTTGTAGGCTGTTTAAATGCATTTTTATAATGGATGGTAAACATAACATCCGCATTTTGAGACGTGACATTTTTGTCGCTCAGGAAAAATTAAGAGCACCCCAAGACTCATTGTTGATTAGCATCTTAAAAATGAATTCACATATACAAATAATTAAACAAATCTTCTTAATATCTAACATAATAAATGTTGCAATAATTGTGTGGATCTTTTCCAAAGCAAATTGAGCTGAGACTTGCTAGTATGAAGCAGAGAAAAACAACTTTTCAGAAATTTTAAATGTTGGGCATCATCAAATGATATTCAGACATAAGGTAAAGAATAAGCTGTTCAGATAAGTACTAATACCACTAACCACTGCCCCAATTATTACTCAAATAACATATTTATCAAAATTAAGATATGACAAAAAGTAATCTTCAAATATCCAAACCTAAAAATAAATATATATACTTGGATCGATTTGGGAAATTTTTTGCAATGAATCTCTCATAAGGTGTTCTTCTAAAAACTTTGAGTAAATAGTAATGATTGTATGTGACATCATTGAGTAAAAATCCCTTGATGAGAAGTTTGATATTGTGGTACCTTGATCCTTTGAACTGCGTAGGATAGTAACGTAGAATCCGTCCACCCACAAACGGTTGTTATCCCATAATCATGCAATCCTGGACCATGAACCTAAAGAATAACTACTTATTATACAAACTATAAGAACATCATTGCGTGCTCCTCAGTGCATAAGACGCAACAAAATTGTTTCAAAGTCGTTTATTATGGTGCAAATAAATCTTATATATTTCTGAAAAAAGTGATTGTCATGGTAAATATATAGCAAAGTAATGTAATTATTATGATATATCATAGCAAGGATTCCCTATGATGTGATTAAGAAATCTTTTCTATTCCATTTTTCTATGCAAATATCATGGTGTTTCATGGTGTCAATATATGTCAAAGCGATTTGGTCTTTTGGTGGTGTTTGATTTGTTATCAGTCCAGCAATCTCATTGCGTCAGCAATGCCTTAGCTGGTGCAATAAAAGTTACTACATATACATAAATAGTTTTTTTGTGACGACACACCGTATGTGTTACACAACGAGATGTTGCTAAAATGTTATTTATAGAAAAACACATGTATTTTTTAAAAGATAACATCTATATTTGTAAACTTCAAAATGACCGTCAAACGGGCTTTGATATGTCTTTCTCAGACAGTTGAATGACATTGCAAATTATCCATGACGCTGATTATTAATGGAATTACGATGGCTATCGTCTGTTATGATGGCTTTCGAGAGCAAAATGAACAACTAATAGCAAGAGTCAAAATAACCTAATTCGCCCAATTATCGAAAATTCTGTTCAGGACTGACGCCCACATAGAAAGACTTGGTTGCTAATTTGCTTGCAACTCTCTGTAACTTAATTGCGATCAGACAATGGTGGCTCATGAATAAATGGAAACCTTGGCATAATCGAATAGGGGTCATTTTGAGTTGAGGCCTGATCGGGGTGGTCACTAATCTGCGTCACGAGAAATCAATCACATAAATGCATTATTATCAGACGATATTTAAAATAGCCATTTTCATATGAAGGAGACAGGATTATCAGTCTGTCTTAAATCAGAAAAGTATCAATCGTCATTATTCAAACAAAACTTTCTCAGTAGAATCACAACAGCTGGAAAAGTATATGTATGCAACATCTTTTCAAAACAAATCTACGTACTTTAAGCTAGCATTAAACATAACAAAATGCACAACAAACTTTGAAGCCTTGTACCTCATCTCATTTTCTAAATTTGGATTTTTTCGCTCAATAATCCATAAATTGCGGGGTGTGTTGCGTATCTTGGATAATATATTTTTTTGAAAAATGACGAGATTCATAAACATTTATAGCCCAAACACTCTGGATGGTCAGAGCAAACATAAAACAAAAATTGCCACTCTTGTGTCCACATGTTGACCTTGCTCATGCTGATTCTATAATTAGCTTTTGAAGAGACCATGCATAATTCATTTGAATTATCACTAAGCTTGATGATGAATGAACGAACTATTTTTGAACCCGTAAACAGTGCACTTCAAGATATCTCTAAATATAAAATAAGAATACCGATTTGCCTAGTCAAAAGTTAAAAACTCAGACGTTTACGCTCAGACGCTGACGTACGTAACAATTTGTCTTATCCCCTCCATGCAAAGTCTGACATGAAATGAAAATAATGTTGATGTTTACAACAGTTTCTTTTGAAACCCATATAAATTTAATATAGGCCTGTGCATTAAACTCTTTCTTATCTTTGCCATTTCAAAGTGACAACCAAACATAAATAAAGTGCAGTTAAACCACATTCTCATGATATAGCAGTGTTTTACCATTTTTATCAAGGTACCATGCAAAACCATGTTGCCGAGGTTTCCAGGTAGACGTTTTTCTTTTAAATGGGCCTATCCGAGAAAAATACTGCTAAAAATACTTAACTCATTCATAAAAAAAATTAAGCCAACAATATACTCTATGATAATAGCAAAATATAATAAACAGTGTAATCTGTTGCTCGCTTAAAACGTTAAACCAACAATGTGTTTTATACATATAATTATATTGGGTAATATATCTATCTGAGTTTAAACCTTCTTTGATTTTTATATTTACTGGGATAAAACTGAGATTTACTGCATAAAACCATTAGGATCAGTTCAAAGGATACGAAACAATAAATGGAAGTTTTTGCTTAGTTCCGGATATATTTTTATGACATGCAAATCACCCCATTGTGCAGATTTCCAAAATTTGTTTTGCTATTCGCTAGGAATATAACAAGCTAAAGCTAAATGACGAATAAGAAAATGATGAAAATGAAGACGGCATTTGAGAAAATGTATGGGATATTATTCAATCTTTAATATAAATGCGATCTGTATTTTATTTCTGACAGTTCGACGGCACAAACCACATTTTTTAAATTATATTTTAAGCAAATGATAGCATGGAATAGTGATAAACTTAAAATGTGGCAAAACCTAGTAACTGTGCTTTTACATACTTTCACGCATGCTTAGAACTCTATAACCAAATCCCAATATGTTTTCAATAATGCATAGAATGCATCATTTTATTTAAGATCAAATAGTTTAAAATAACATTAGAAAATATCGATAAATTATAATTGTCATTTTAATAGATATTTGATATATATGTGAATCATACCAAACATTCAATCTTGTGAAAATTTTTATTCAAAAGATAACTGTGTTCAAACATTATAAGAATGAAACAAATGTTATGTTTTTACAAACATTTGTACATATATACATTCTATTTTTTGTATGTACAAATGCGAGAGCCAGACCATTTTCTTCTTATTTTATTTCACTGTCACTGTATCTGATCATATAACTGATTGACTAAGAAAGATCCATCCCTAGTCATGGGAGGCAACATACTCAACGGTTGATCCCGCTTACTTGCTGCAAATGGATCTTTCATTTTCTTCGCTTTCGGTTTACAAAGACCTTCTAATTTACGTGATAGAAGATCCGTATCAAGACTAGCATTAGCGTTGAACTTCGAAAGAATCATTGTCCTTTGCCTCTGAGTGACCGGTTTCGGTGCTCGATCGTATACTTTGTCCTCGGCTACTTTCAATTCACTACTTAGATCGTGCATAGATGACACAATTTTACGATGTCGTCTGCGAAGCATATAAAGGTCGTGCGAAAAGTCGTTTCTGTGTTTCTGAATGATTGGATGGTATTTCTTCTTGGGTCGCGGTATCCTATCGCTAAATGCATATTCGGTTGTTGTTTCTTCACTTCTTGTCCATTTTCTAGGGAGCGATAATGGTTTTAGTGAGCGATAGGTGCTTTTTGGTGTAGCTGGGGTTTGTAAGCTGAACCTATCCGAAAATGACGAAAGTGGTAGAGCCCTCAAACTTCCGTTTGAAGACGCCTTACTCATTGTTTTTGTTGCCCTCTATCCAGCGATTTCGAAAACAATCCACATGCTTTGTATATTTCACAGGTACATGTACAACTGAACAGTCACTTTCTTTGTTTCTTGAATGTGTTCCATCCTGATTTAAGCTTCATCTGAAAAGATCAATACTGATATTTTATACATATTGAATTATTACAACAACACAAACTGTATGAATACTTCTATACACTGCCATTTATTGTGGTCGATGAGGTAATTGTTGTATGAAAAATCTATTGTTATGATATTCATTATCAGTTAAAAGATCATTTTTAAACTATATTCATAACATGAAATATTCACTTTACCTTTAACGCCAGCATTATATATATATTCTAATTCATTTCATATATTGTTCCTTTCTTGAAAAATATATTTCTGTCCTTCGAAAAATAGGTAGACATGTATAATGGTTTGTCTATCTGTTTTAATGTCAATCTCGGAGGCACTAAACAAACCATTAATGTTATTCGCAAGCATTCTCCTGTATCAACCCTAAATAAAATTCTTAATAGGATTGTCTTGATCCAGATCGTGATCTATTAGCAAATCCGTCTTACACAAAAGATTCCTTAGACGAAGTGGCATATCCTTAACTGGGTTATGCAAATGAATGAGAAATAATTGGTATGTTATACATGGCCAATGTATCAATAACAGCAACCTGTTAAATGTAAGTAAATAGACATTTATTTTGTCTATTATGGGGTCGCTTTGCCATATAAAGGGCGTTAAAAATAAATCGTGTGTTTCGCATTCAAGTATCGCATTCGAATTCGTTTTATCACAATAGATCCAGTTTTGCCTCAATATGTCGTGAAAACCAACAAGTCTTAACATTCAAATATCATTTCGAAATACGAAAAGTAGTGAATCCAATTTAATCTTGGATGGTTTACGAATCACTGTTTTGAAAATAAAAACTTTTTTAAACCCAATCAATGCATGTGTATAAATAGACAGCAATTATAGATTAATTATAAACATGGATAACATCAATTAAATGATAAATGCATTATGAAATTCCATTATGCATCGCGGCAAGGTAACAAGGAATACAGATCAATGCCTGTCTGTTTCTGCTCTAATTGTGTGATTGTATGCTCGGTATTGAAATTTCAATCAACCATAAACCCACTTTGCAAACGACATCATAACAGGGTTCTGATCATATAGTTTTATGTTCGGACATACGCAACTCAAGTATGACGTTGCTGCGATGTCTTAAATATGACCTTCCATCATTGACTTGAAATGCCGTCATAGCGACGGATTTCTATATTGATACGTCGGGATGACTTCGTTCATTAGAACGTTATGAAAATTGTAACGGCGTATTATAAAAGTCGTCCTGATAAGGTTGAAAATTTGACGTAGAAGCCTAACCTTGATGTCGCAATATGACGCTGTAAGAACATTGGATCCTGGTCGGGATGTGATTCGTCAATACTAGGGTCATATCAACATATCACTTTCTGCTTAATATCATTGCGAATACACCTCCGAAAATTGAAAGAATTAATTTTTCATTTTTTGACCATTCTAGTTTGAAACGTTTCGATTTCAAATTGGTATCTGTTAGATTTGAAAAATATATATCAAAATTTATATAGCTATTTAAATTACAAGTATATTTCAGATTCTTAAATAAAAATGCGCAATAGATCAAAAGACGTCAGAAATGTAATTCCCTAAACCAGAGAGATTACATATACAACTGTATATACGCTCTCTGGCTTAACATCCATATGCGACGAAATGCGGGAAATTTTAGGACGTGCCATTTAAGATCATAAGGTACCCGTACATCATGAAAATAGGAAAAAAATGCTCTTACTTTTTCCACGGTGTATTCGCGCCATTATTAAGTTTGATAAAAAATACAACCAGTATTGTGTTTATTCATTTTTATTCTTTTTCATTAAAAGAAAAATAGGCTACACATTAAGACATAACACAAAAATAACATATATGTATATAAATGATACATTAATATGCCTTGTTATATCTCAATCTGATTATGTCAACTGGTCGCCTAGGTAAAGCCATTTTGATGTATAAATATGTAGTCTAGGTAGGATATAGAACTTGCTCAAACCATTTATTTAAACATATTGGACCAATGCTTCGGAAACTGTCAATATTTTAATTAATAGATTCTCAATTCATATATAGATATATTACTTAGAACATTTTTCGCTCTATACTTTCATGGCGAACATTTCATATTGGACAGAAGTATAAACACCACATTTTATTGACATTTCAATTCTACGTTTTTGTACTACTTGCTTTATATGATGTCAGATGTGTTCTACGCATCACAATAGGTTTGCATCTCCCGTTTTGGTGCAAATTTCTATGATTTTCAGCGGATACTCTGTGATATGAAATATGTTGTATTTTGTATGAACGTTGTATCTTCTGACAATCAACATGACGCATGTCTTCAATGTCATATATCGAGATATTTTCAAAATGACGTAAAACACCGGTGATATAAATATCCTCGTATTTAACGAAAGGCGTTGCAGGATCCCGAGAGCGTTTAATAAGCCGAGGAATGATACTCGTAGAGAAAATATATGCCGGGCCCGTTAAACAAGGTGGCCATGTATCATTGGGCCAAAGCGAAAATGGAGTGTAGTATTTTCCTAACGGGTGTCGCTTGGGTTTCCTTCCGTAAAAATAAAATCCTGCCATGAATTCTTTTGCACCCCTCCTTTCAATCGACTTTATTTTGTCCTTTAGTCTTGTTATATTCACATATGCGTCGTCATCCTGTTTTAATACATATTTAACATTATTGTGATACGTTTTTATCCATTGAAATGCTGCTATTGATTTTTCACTCAATGTATAGTAGTCATCCAGAATATCAAGGCGGATAATATCATTGTATTTTGCCATTTCCATCAAAATTATCCTATTTTTCGCATCCAACTTTGATTTACCGAGTACGAAATATTTATGAACATTGTGCTTTTTCATGTCAGCATCTTTTCCCCATGATTCCCTTATGCTTCTCCTCAAATGTGTATTATTTATTGCAGAAAATATCAGAATGATGGCGTAGTCTGCATCCACTTTTTCATTTGCTGCTTTGGCATTTAAAGATTTAAAAGTCATCCCTTTTGCATCCCATTCTATATCCTGAGCAATTCCGGTGCGCTCCGTTGGTTGATTTTTTATTGATTCAACTGTGACATCAGTTTTATTGTAAATAATAAGCTTGAAAAGTCCATACAGCGAAAATTGGATAAGCACTAGACCATACAAGTAAATGAATACTTTTGACTTAAATTGTTTTGTTTGATTTTGAATAAATGTAATCATTTTTTTCATGTGATTTTTTTTTCAACCAAAAATAAAACGGTGATCCGAACGGAATATATATAGAAGTGTAATTATATAGAAATGTGTCAGATATGAGAAAAGAAAGGTATACTAGTACACAATTATTGTGTTTTGGGACATTCTGTCGTAAGCGAGGCCTCAAGAAGATTAACTAAATCCGGATATACATTGTCTTCTATGGGAAATGCAGTAAGACATAATGAAGACATGATTCAACATTAGCGAAACAGCCTTTTACCAGTATTACATATGTATAGACTTTAATGCTACTATGTCCTCGGGCTGCTTATGTGAGATCTTCACAACACAATATTTTCAATACAAAGGTCGATTATATTTTGAAAGCATGGATGAACGTAAACGTGTAATGACACTGAGGGACTGTTCACACGGGAAGCGACAAGGCGCGACAAAATGCAATATATTTATATGTTCTTTATATGCTCCTGGCGCTAGTCATATAAAGAAATATAAAGTATATTACCGCTTGCCGCTTTCCGTTTGAACAGACCCTAAGGGCCTGGTAAAATTGGAGGCGTTTTAGGGTTTTCTCTGTAACAAATCCTGCAGAAGTCTCGATCGATAATTTTCATGTGCTGTCCAACTTAAATATAGAATTTCTCATTAACTGGTTTTCATTTGACTATCTATCTGTGTTTCGTTAGATCACACTGTTATCACTATTCAAAACAACGTAACTTTATTTTAATTCAGACAACACAGTTAAATACAATTACGAGTAGTAAGGGAGTCTGTTGACTGCCAAAGAACATATAGCAAAAAACCCTGGATTCCCTCCCATTTTCCTGGCATAGGTATGCGTATATGAGCATGGATAACGGTATTATATATGAAACTACATGTTTATAGTTTATGATTATTGAGAGTCGATCTGCCATTTCCAGAGGAAATGCCCAGAGCTCACGACGTGGACGTTAACTCTCTTTGAGCTCCATCCCACCCCTTTCCCCTTTATTTTTTTTTAGTTTA
>LQRL01163603.1:4308-19466 GCA_001703475.1 Hydroides elegans
ATATCAAATCTGGTCACTTAAATATATGTTTTTATTCCCTTTGTATAATTATATCATATATATTTAAGAATCGACATCTTAATTTCTACAGACTTGAAGACCAACCCTGATAGGAAAAAAAATGCCCTGTGTGTATGAAAACAAAGATTGTCTGCTTGTTCAATGTGATTTTACAAACACGTTAATAATGAAAATCTATGAAATAAAAGCGTTGCGTTAATTCATCTATGATAGCGTTACCATGTTTTTGCGAATAGATATTAAACAGAACATGGGCTTAGATCTTTATTTTGAATAAACCATTCTATTTGTAATATACATATAACCAAAAAATATATGTTCATGTTTTCATTGCGTTTTTGTGAAAAATGATTTGTCATGAAAGTTCAATATATGTAAGAAAGCGTTGCAATAAATGGGACTGAGGCCTATATATCTAAAATGCACAGCATACATGCATGAACTCCCTGAATATATATTTAGATCATCTCTTTGTTCAATGATCTGTCCCATATTAATTTTCCATATAATGCCATGATAATTTCAATACCAATGTACTCAGAAAACCCAAATTTCATACATGTATAGAGGAGATACAAAGGTTTATAACGGTATAAAAATAATGGAAACATATTGTTTAATTTTGATGATAGGGTAAAAAAAAAATAGTGGAGACTTTCTTCTTTTGCTGCATTTAGGAAATTTTTCATATTATATGATCATAAAAACACTTACCCAAACAAGAAAGTATAATATGACTTCAGAGTGTCATAGCTCTAGTTCTAATAAATGGATCCTCATGAAATTAATGTGAAATATAATTAAAAGCATTATTAATAGCCTTGTAATTTTACAAGCGAATCAAAAGAAAAACAATAACGTAGCAGTACTTTAACTTTTATTGGTATAGACAATCTCGTGCTTAAACCAGACAGAAACATTTCACACGGTTAATATCGAGTGTGTCGACCTCCTACAGCCAACATTTCCTGAATACGTTGTGTGTTAAATATGGTATTGTTGAAGCAATTGGCAGCAACGTTCTCTTTGATAACCACGAGTTTAGATCGCGAGCCAAATAATATTGCATCATAGATCATAACCAAACTGCCGCTTTTTCGATCCACTTGCCGAAAACGTGATCGCAATGATCGTTCGCCAGTGCCCCAGTAAACGCGACAAAACCCGCCTGTGCGAAAGAATTTGCACCGCGACTCGTCGTTTAACATCTTTCGTGACCAATTGCGTCGCATCCTCTCATCACAACGATTCGCCGTGTCCAAATACACAGGATTTTGACTTCGGAGGCGGTTATAGACTCGTTCGATAGCCGAACAATAAGACCACATTCCATGTTTGCAGAGGCGATGGATGACTGTTTGACAGAAAAATTATGGATAATGGGTCCCTGGCGTCTCGATGACTATCAATGTCGCTGCGCGAATGTGTTCTTGGAGGCGCTGCATGGGAAGCCTTCGATGTAAACGCTTAGACGGCTACTGCTTGGTCTGTCCAATGAGGTTCCAGTTGGCTAGAATCGCGTTTTGAGACAATACATCCCAGTGATTGTGAACTACTAAAATGATCTGGCGTCCACTTTCTTGGAGCCCCTAGCAGCCAGCATACCAATAGCTCGTACTCTTTCTTCTTTAAATAGGCGTGGCGTGATTATTTTGAGTTTACCAAAAAACACGTGAATTGATCAAATGCTCGACCTCTGTTAAGGAGCGCAACCATGCGGAAAAAATGCTCAAAGCTACAAGGTCTATAGGTTTTGATGGCAAACATGGTTTCACACCTCAATTTTTCACACCCCAGAAACAATCAATCGATATTTAAACTGTTGCTACTAATTGTAAAGAATTAGTAGTTCTACCGATGCTGAGCATTTGAGCACAATTAAAAAAGCTATTGACAAATATATTTATATACTGATTAGTTTGGGTGAGTATATTTCTAACTATGCAATTATTATACGGAAAACCTTTGTGTGATCCGATTCAATGTCTTAACTCACATCTGTTATGATGTAAATTAATAGATACATGCGTATAATTATATGCAAAGGCTCCTTTAATTTGAAATAATGATACAAGCATGTGTTTCAATGGATTGAATGATAATTGACAAGAAACAAATTTAAAATTTTAGTTTTCTTTATTTTGCTTTAAAGATACATCTGTTCGTAAAATAAGGCAAAACATCATGAACACGATGACCGCAAATAACTGCATCAAATCTGTCTAAAGGCAACGGTGTAAGAAAGACGTTATGAGAAAGGCGTAGTGAAAAAGACGTAGTGAAAAACACGTTGTGAGAAAGACGTTGTGAGAAAGACATTTTGAAAAGACGCTGTGAGAAAGACATTGTGAAAAGACGTTGTGAGAAAGAGTTTGTAAGAAAGACGTTGTGAGAAAGGTATTTCCTGACACATGCTTCGTTTAATTGACAAATATTCGTGATAAAGAATGTTGTGCATATGCTTGGGGCTTTGCATCTATGATGCCTATGTTTAAATTTAATTCTTATATGTTGAGTGCGCAATTTACTCATTCAAAATTATCTAATTAAAAATTAATAGCAATAATCAATTTTCGATATTTCTAATAATAGAAATAATATGATTAATAAAAAGGTAATGGCTTGATATGTGCCGTTTGAATTGTTATTTTTAGTGTCTTGCTTGTAGGTTGTATCCCATATGGACCATTAATTTCCTGAAATATAATGGCATAGATTCGCAAAATAAGTACATAATCATAACAGTGATATTATCCAAGTACGCTATGAAACATAGTCAATTAGTTGAATTAAACATTTGAACCACAACTTATATAATAATAAATATATTTAACAGCAAAAAATATGAAACGATTATCAAAAGAAATTACAATAATATCGGTAAATGATAATATTATAACTTTTTTATCTTATCAAATTTTATTATATCATTATGATTTATTTTAAAATTTTAAATAATGCACTGACCATCATAGGTATCACACAGATGACTTCTCTCTCCTTCAAAATAACGAGAACAAAACAATGAGTTTTATCTCACTTAATACTAAGATTAAATACGTTTGTCATTTGTTTTATCATATAATATTATATAATATTATATCATATTAAATTAATAAATGAGTATATTTCTAACAAAAACGTAAAGGCTTGAATTTTGATAAAGTTAAAGATTAATAACCTGCTCGTTTGATATAAAAATGTGTGATACTAGAGCTTGGGTTTAGGGAGGTACATGATCGCTCTTTAAGCCAACATCCGTCACTCGATTTCTGTTTATTAAATGCCACACAAGAAGGATCACTGTCACAAAGTGATTTACAATCAGCCACCGGCATATTGAATCCCGAAAATCTAATGTCATGACCATAACAATCCATTGCATATATCTTACAATATCCCTGTAAATCTGAACAAAAGAAATTCTATACAAATCCGATGAATAATGGCGTTCTTGCATATTGGATATATTTAGTACACTATTGATTATGAGGGATAAACAAACACATACAACCTCATAAAAAGTTTTCCGTTTAATCCTTAATCTATGATAGCCTTTAGTGTCGTGTGGCACATTTTGATTAGTTTTTTAACAATGGTAACACAACCAATTGCAGTGATATCTATGTGAGCTCTTTTCGTGAACATTTCTATTGAGAGAAAATTCAACAAATGAAGGGATCCGTGCAACAATGTGTTAAGTCTACTTAACATGTTTCGCTAAAATTTATGGCAAAGTGCGAAGTGATAACTGATCAATGGTTGCGTTTCTTTTCTCTCAGTCAGATCATTTTCTTCAGTCAGATTAGTGAGATCAGTCAAATAATTCACTGAGAATAAAGAAACATATTTTGAATTATTTGACTGAAATTTTAAGGTCAAGGTTACTTCATAATTATTTTGAAGCATTTAGAACAAACTACTGTTCAAATAATTTTTAAAAAATGTTAAAATGATTTAATGTAAAAAATAAAATGTGAATTAAAAGAAATAATAATAAAACGTAAAATCAAAAAATTGCGTCACGTGACAAATTTAAGTCATTTCAGTCAGCCTTCAGATGACTGAAGTTTTGATTTATCTGACTGAAATGAATTTTCTGACTGAGAGAAAAGAAACGCGTTTTTCCTTAATTCACTTAAGTCACTGAAGAAAATTATCTGACTGAGAGAAAAGAAACGCGACCAATGTCATATACTTAAATGATACTAAGAAATCAACAGGATCATAATTTATTATCTTTGCCTACTAGTCAATTCTTATTTAAATGACCAGTCTAAAACATTCAATGCCTGTTTTCTCAAAACGTCAGTTTCAGACTAATAACATTGTTGCACGGAGCCTTTCAAATATTAATAATATATCGCTCGCTATTGAAATATTCACGAATATTAGGAAAACAATAAACAGTGTAGTTCAATAATATATATGATAATTTATGAAATATTTTAAGTCATATTAAAATGTGTTCATATTATAATAGTTTAAGTTTTAATAACATGCTTACCTTCGTATGTATCACAAAGATCCCCTCTTTCACCTTTAAATCAAGGAATAAGTCAACGGTATTATTTGAACGAACATTTCAAATATCAATCATATTTGGTTATGATTTATACTTTAAACGAAGCATTTCAGGCAAATTGAATATTTAAGTTGTTGTCAACTATCAATACCTTCTCGTTTGATATAGAAGTACGAGATACTAGAACTTGGTTCAAGGGATGTGCACGATTGTTCTTTAAGCCAACAGCCATTACTGAAATCCTGTTTGTTAAATGCCACGCAAGATGGAATTCTGTCACAAAGTGATTTGCATACAGCTACAGGTACATTCGATCCAGAAAACCTAATGTCGTGACCATAGCAGTCCATTTTAGATATCGTGCAATAGCCCTCCATGTCTAAAAAGTATATAGTCAATTCAGTTAAACTATGATTTTCCTCAATACAAATGTATTGAGCGCATTATATATCATTTATTTTTAAAAATAAAAATAACAATCAAATGACCATCAACATAAGTCCAGCATCTGTAAATCGATCTAAAATTTCAACAATCAGTTAAAATTAAAAATGATAAACAAGACAATACTTTAGTAATTAAATAAAATTTTTATATTGCTAAATAATAAAAAAATACGTAAATAGATAAGAGAGAAACTCTTGAACTAGGAAAATCCATTTTTGAGTTTTCAAATTCAATATCATGGAGAACACACATGCTATGATTCCAAAATTGCAGTTCGAAAAGTACATGTATGTGTCATTGAACATACACTTTCGAAATACTTTTGACATCTAAGCATCGATGCAATTAATATCCCATAACATATTTATATGAGTAATTGACATTAGGTTCTTAATAACAACACAACTTTATTCTCTAATAGTTATATCAGATTCTTATCCGTTTTATGAGCTCATAAAAAGGTTCGATATCGCGCATTGCAAGTAAAATGTCAACCTTGCTTCAAAAACGCCGCGATATACAACATCCACCTAATAAAGGCTGACAAATTGAGTTTTGCATCGATGCATCGTTTGATTGAATGACCGTCGGGGCCGGGACAATAGCACAAACAGTCCTTTGCAACAAAGCCTTGCCCTGGGCATATTTTGGAAGGACATCCATCTACAATCAAAAATAGGCAATATAATATATGGTGTAGATAAGTAATTAAGATATGTAAGTAATTAAGAGGTGTTCTTTTCAGTAGCCAATCGAAAAAAAAACTTGTTAAATTATATAACTAAAACGTATAAATAAATAATGTCAGAATGTCTATTAAATGGCCTTCAACTCCATTGTAATTCGTAGTCTGTGTCATATTTCAATATAAAACACTGATGACAACAATTCATTCTCAATTAGATTAAGCGTATCATTTATTAGTTATATGTCTAATCTGATTTTGCAAATGTATTCTTACCATTACAATTATACATGAGATTGGCGAGTTTGATGTCGAAAAAGCTTAGTTCTGATTGTTTACCAATGATGTCTTGGAAAGCGGGATCTATTGTTCTAATGGTTACTTCATTGTTGTTTGAAAAAAACTTTGAAATGGTAAGATATTATGAGATTATAATCAGTTTTGTATATTTTAATGATCACCATTATTAATTTATTAAAGATATTATGGCGACTAAATAAAACAATACCTGCAAACAAAAAATGGGTTGTAAAAAATAGCTTGGCACTTCGCGAATCAATTAGCTCAACTAGACCAAAAACACCGATCAATGTGTCCAAAAGGTTGTATAGTTACACTAGCATCTGACTCAATACATATTTATCTATCAATAAAACTCACCTTTTTTCCGTAGTGCATGACACTATAATAGTCATACGGAACGCTGAATGTATTTGTATGATCATTGTCGTACTTTTTAAAATTATGACGTTTGGTGCGATTGACATTTTCTAAATAGATCTGAACGTATTGGTCGCGATCAGGTCTCGTCTGCTCGTGGTTGAAACCTATCGCATGACCCAACTCGTGAATAACAATGCTTTTCTGGTAGAGTGAAGGAAAGAAGAAAATATTACACTTCAAAGAGTAATTCACGATAAAGAACGACCATGAAAAAATGAAAGCTGAAAATGAAAATTTGATGCTTAAAAGTGGATCCCGGATAAAAACCGATTCGGAAATAAGGTCATTTAAATTTATGTTTGGATTTAAATGGAATTTTAGCTGACAATTAAAAACTAGGAAGAACGATACTTGTTTTCTTTGTGTTAAATAAACAATAATACTTACTGTTCGACAACCCGGAGCAAGGTTAACTTTCTGGTTTCCACCAATCATACCAACGGATGAGGAACAACTAGAAATAGCAACTATGTTTCTAATCCTTATTTAGCATGTGTATAGCATATAAGAATATGAAAAAGGGGCAGGTGAAACGTAGATTCTTACAAATATGTGTAAGACATTTTTTGGATATAAGGATACATATATATGTGTTACTGCACGGTTTAAAAAACTATTGAATCAAAATGATTGATTTTGCTTCGAACTGGGCCAGAGCAAATCAAATATACATGAGGTGCATACCCAGCCCCATTCTGCAGAAATATGAAGTTGGTCTCAGTCCTTGCTGGTCGGAAGTCAATGCAAGTGTGTGCCTCCCATTCGTCAATGGCTTGTTGGATTTGGTCAAGATCGTTATCACCTAGAAGAATGAAAATTATAGTATATGGACAACTTTTTATTGGTTTCAGTATTTAGATTTTGTGTTTTTTAAATCTGTTTTTGCGTCCGCTTGCTTCGACATTTTACAATCACATATTAACCACCAAATGAAATTATAGTTCTGTTTGAACATATAATTTTGGTATGATTATATATTTAATCGTAACATATCAGATTTCTTTTCTAAAAGTCGATTATCATTATTGATTTAGGATTTCTGAAATATTGAAGATAACTACCCTCAACTTGTCAATATGCACAAATGGCAGTAAGGTCAATGTCAAGAACATACGGGGTCAATATAACGATTGGTTGTTAGATTATCGTCGATGTTCTTTAGCTGAGACCTCAAGCCGTATCGAATGGCACATTCAACCATAGCAGAACCTCCCCAAACCGGTAAATTTGGTATGAAGAAAAAGCTACACAATTATAACCGAAGTCCCTATACGCCTTTGGTGGCCAAAGAAGCGGTTCGACTGAAAAATGACTAGACGCACAATGTTAAAGGGCACTATGCGAGAGGTTTCCTATCCGTAAGACGATGCTTCTTCGCAAAAATGAATCGTCGACGCCATTGCGATCAAACGTTCTGCGTAAGGCGTTATCCGTTTCTCACAAAGATCTTTTCACAGTAATTGGACTTCTCCGACTTTATTCGAGTCTAGTTGCTTCTATCGCTTTGACCACCTCATTGTAAAACCGATTACATAGGTATAACATCTCGGCCTATCGATCCCGATTCGGCATTTCTATATTACCGACGTCAGTGTCTACCCTCAAACCTCCGTATGAAATTACTGTGATGTTAATAAAATATAGCTTTTTACAATTATACATGACGTTTGAATGTGAATACATAACCACCGGTCTTTAACATTTCAATCACCTGATAACAACACTATTGATGGGTTTCTGAGGCAGTTTTGTTTCCCTTATGAAAATTGAAATAAACTTACGAAATGGGATGAGCTTTATACTATATATTGTACCATTCTAAATAAGAATTCGAATAACCATAACCTATTTTCATTGAAAAAATATTCGTTGAAGTATTTGACCAAAACTCAAAGTAGACACCTTGACGATTGATTTATTAACATGTAACTTTAGAATCAGGAAAAAAATCGACCTAAAATAAAGGTGGCGAAAATATCAATCTAAAATATTGAATATTAACGAAGATATTCACTAATTAATGTTTACAATTTCTTTTGGCGGATAGTATATAACAAATGGGAAATGTTGTTTTGATTCTGTTGTTTTAAGGTTTATGCATCACTTATCACCAAATTATTACCCTATCTTTTCAATGATAATAAGTTAAAGAAACTTACTAAATACATTAGACAGCTTGTACGGTACAACTTTATTGCTCCAGCGGCGTGTGTTGTCCCGAATCGCTTTTCGTTTGAATCTTGACCCTGATGATTGACGTCTATGTGCAAAATGATAGAATACGGTGCACCCATCACAAACTTCAATATAATCACACATGTTCGTTTATTATAAAAACAATTTTATTTTCACTATGAACTGTTTTCACTTTGAACTGTTCTACATATATCAACTTTATTATCTTTAGGTAAAATGATTCTAATTCCATTTATAATTGTTTGTATCCCATGAGATTTTTCTTCGTATAAGTTTTAGTAAATTTTATTCATACTAACTCTAGATATTGTTCCGGTGTTAGCAGAATGTCAAGCTCTACCACGATGTCTCCATCTCTCTGATAGCTAATGCCAGGCATACCATCGCCCATGTGATGTTGAACTGTACGATATCACATGTTAACAAATATTAGTGACTAATATAAGTACATAAATTGAGGATATTGTTATTATTTACATAGAAAAGATGATGTGAATTGGTTATCCAAAAAATCAATTAATAAAACCCTGCATTTTAATGATTAAAAAAAATTCATAAAAGCATCTTAAATCTACAAAAACCTGCAATTTCTTAATGTTTATTTGTTGCAATTCTGTACCAAATTTAACACATTGAAGATCTGCAACCTTGGCTAGTCCTTATCATCATTTGTTTTTTAATTTAGTGACTCGATAGTGATCTCCTTTTTTTAAAGAATAGGTTGATCAAACAAACTGTTTTACTACATTATACTACTAAGCACGGCAGTTACTCAGTGGCCACTTAGTTGTTTTTAATTCTAGCATAACTCAAGGTATTCTAAGAGTGCATGATAAATAATCCCTGTGTAAACTAACTAAGCTGCATAAGAGTATCATAAACTGGCGAATTTCAACAAATTTCGGGAGAAATCTATTGTTTAAGCTGACAATTAAGGGTGATGCCTGCGATAGAATTTCTTCGAAATGATATAATGTATATTTTCATCTAACTACATTTTTTAAACCAAGTCATTTATCGGTATGTTTTCTATTTTTCCCATAATATTCACTTAAAAATCATTGGTCTCCCAACATTTGATGACGAAATAGCTATCTTAACAATGATTTCTTATAGTGAAATTATCGATAAACGGTACACCATTAAGTTTATATTATTGCAATGTATATTACTATTATGTTATATTCATAATCTGTATCGTGTTAAATAAAATGATAAATCCAATGAAAAATGATTAAATGTGCAATTCATATAGTAATCCTTAAATAAAATTTTGGCTTATATATATGCATTTATATTTCCTGTTTTAAGTTATAAAGTTATCATAATACATAGTTTTTATCATAAGAGAATATGAAAAGTAGTGTTGTCATCAAGCTCAAAAACATCTAGAACTTTACGAACATGCAATCGTATCAACCTAGCAGTTTAATTCACTAATCCATCTCGAAGTCATTTTTTTTATCTGATGTAACCGTTTGGGATTTCAAAGGAGCTTCAAATCAAATATTCTTTAACAATCAAATATACTTTAAACAAGTAACTATCCATAGATAATAAATAAGCATTTGGCAAATTGTAACTGACCATAAGAATATTTTTTATTTAAATGCAAAGAAAACACCTATTGTTGTTTTCACAAAAAATAAATGTCTTTCAATAAAAATAATAAAAATAGTTCATATCATAATAAGACTTTGTGTACATTAAAGATACGGAATTGATAAACATCACATTTAACTAGGTTACCCCAGGTCTAGTTTATAATAGTTATTGCGGTTCCTTAATTATGATGTATATTCTATTGAAAAAGTGCATTTTTGGGGCATTTTGAATTGTCATTTATTCAAAAACTATAAAACATAACGGGATTAGATTATGATATATTCACATTCATAAGGTGTTCAGAATTCATAGAAAAAAATGGGGATTTCTATCGCAGGCATCACTATTTAAAATCAAGTATTATTTTACATTTAATACATTGTGTCTTATGGTGTATTTCCAACCCCTGCCTTGCCGATAGCAATGCACATACACTTAATGAGTACATAATGAGGATTAAATAAGTGGCCGCAAAAGAGGCAAAGGTAACCTCCGTGTAAGGAAACAAAGTTAGTGTTTCATTGCAAAATAGTTTGCTGTTTGTTGTTCGTGTGTATGGGTGAAATTGCGTTTTAATAGAGCGAGTTACTGATAAGGCGCTTGCCTAGGGCTCTTCCGTTCTAGGGTAAACATATATTGTCTAGTTCCTTTTAAGAGGTTTATCTAATATTGAGAACGATGCTTTCTATTTTCAGCAATCAAACATTACAAATCAAGACAGCAAACTATTGAGATATTTTGTCCGCGTTGACTTTATTGACTGTAAATATATAGTTGATATTCGTTTTTTTCACCGTTGAAATATTATAAAATAAAAAAACTAATTGGTAACTCTATTGTATGGTTAGTCCTACAGTTATTTTTCTCATGAATTGCAACGCATTTTGGCCATTTTAATGCATATGCCTTTGCTCTATAGGATGTGCTCTAAGCCAAATCACTATGTCTTTTTGCTAACCCTGATGTATCGTACGATATATAAATGACATGTATCAAAGGAAACATAATGCAAATGAAGGGAAAAATTAAAGAAAATCTTGCTGTTCGTGCTCAGATATCCATGTTATTTAAACTGCTTTTTTATTTTGACTGACATATGTCGATAACACATTATCGCATAGTTTAACCTCTTTTTAGATTTCAAAAGAGTCGAAGGAATAAAAGGAAATACTAAAAAATAATCACGATCGATGTAGTCATTTTGTAAACATATCACGTTAAAAACTTTAATTTATTGCGTGACGTAGCAATTCTCAATGAAATATGCGAAACATAGAATATTATATGTGTTAAAATACAGGATACTAGGTCAGCTTATTCAAAAAAAGGAAAGTTCATTTCGTCGTTATAGATAAAAAACGCTTAGCGTTTCAATAAAAAACGGAGTATATTTCTACGTAAACGTTCATCAAGATCTGGCTCGTATTAATGACTTTTATTAATCTAACTATAAGGGTGTTAAATGTACGGCAATTTTGTCTATATCCATGTTGCTATGTAACAATTTGGTCTCGGATATACCTATCCCGGTATGACATTTTGATTAAAGTGTCAATTCTCCTCGAGAACGATTTAACAAGTTTATAATCTTGATTTTATTTTGCCTCCCAAAACTGACAGATTTCACTCATCACTCATGATATAATAATATGATATTCATTACAAGCAACCTCAATAATATGTTTTATTACCATAGATTTAATTGATTTATTTGTTTTTATAACGCAACTGATTTTCACAAGAAATCACATACGACGATATAATTGTCATCTTGTTAACTTGGACAAGTCCTCTTACCTGCATCAGTTCTTGCCTGTAAAATCATCTGATCAATCGAAGCTAGCCAGACGTCTGTAATCAGACACATGGCAAGTAGTAAAGAAAATGAAATCCTCATAATAAAAATTTGGAATCAAATATTAAAATTGAAATTGATGTTGTTTCAATCAATTCAGCACACTGTACCCATCTAGGTTGAACAGTGAAGTTGATGTTTTGTATAGTTTGCAAAGATGACTATTCAATATATGCGCAACAAAATAGGCGTTATCAGTTTGTAGGGCGTTTATATTTGACCTTAATACAAATCAGATAAACGCACTTATTTATTTAAGAATACGCTTAATGAATATATCTACAAAAAACATCTAATACAAAATGCCGTTCACATATTAGCTAATAAAAATGTTCATTAAGTCTTGCAATTTATTATATCTTTGTACATGGCTGATATCTATAGCATATATAACATGCATGTACATAATACAGTTAATGACTGAGCTCATTTTCTGCAATATTTTCGAGTATTTTCGAGTATGTTCGTTTGGTGTATAAGCCCCTGGATAGGTAAAAGTCGATCACAATTTCAGGCATACCTTTTTAAACAGGAAACAGTCCGGAATTCACATTTTACTTTTGAAAATTAAAACATGAACAAATTTGTATACATCGAATTCTCTCGGGTAAGGCCTTAAGTTGAGAACGGCCATACGTGGTGGGGGTGTTTAAAAGGTAGATGAGAACGTGGCAATTAAGCATTATTGAAGGGCACAACGACCAATTAGATATTTAGACTTTCGGGTATTAGAAAAAGAATAGTATTTTTCAAAGTTAAACGTTTTGTATCAAAATATATGGTTTGGATGTGTAAGGAGCTTATACAACTTTATAAAATTAAGGTTTGGGGTTGAAGACGAGGATAGAGAATAGTATCATGAAACACAAAACAAACATTGGAAATCATGTATATTTAATTACATGAATCTATGTTTGTGGTTTAAATAGACATATTTCTTAAATCGTTTTAACGCGCTACACATAGTTGAAACTTAGACCCACTAATAAAGGCTTCCGAAAAGTGAAGTCGTGGTCTGTCTGAAGTTGATTCAACTTGCTTAACATGCTGTCTCCGTTCAGAAAAATATGGTTGGGATAGATAGCTTTAATAATGGCATGCAGTTATATATGGTGTAACCTCCTTGACTAGTGGTCTTTTCTACAAACTTGATTCATAACCAATGGTTAATTCGCATTTATAGAAAGGGGTTTATATGAAAATTAAACAAGTAACATTTAATTCCTGGATTGTCTTGCTACTAATTCCGCATATCAGACATTTATTATATATTGACTTAATATTGACACCTCCTCTTATAAACATAGGCATACTTTAAATGACTGTCCATTAGGTTGCTTGCTCATGTGTAAGCCAGATCTCGTTATAGTCCGGTTTAGTTTCCACTGAAAATGCGTTCCGTGTAAAATCCATGTTCAATCTTACTGTTATATATTCTCTGAAAGATATACATGTTTAAATTATATTTGCACATTTTGCCAATTTTTGTTTTATATTGTGGATAAATATTACGATGGCCGACATGTTATATTCATCCGTTGGACATATTTTTCATTGTTATTATTAGTTTCATAATTCGATTATTGATGATTTGTATCCCGGAACTAAAGTTATTTAGTTTATTAAAGTAACATAATAGCTTACGCGTAACGATGACCGATAGGTAAAATACAGACAATAAAATAGACAATAAAATACAACAATATCAATTATAATATTATTATAACTAATTTGCGTTTTTCATGCTCTGTCAATTGTTAGAAATCGAAATAACAAAGGCTGAAATGGATGATTGTAGCTAATAGGCGTGTAATATAAGTTGACCTTTTGTATTTAATAAAATTTTCGGCCAAATGAGGGGTAATTAGTTTGTTGAATATAACTCAAATTAGGGTCACTGAATATCGTAGAAAGATCTAATAGTCTATTGTAATTTTCGTTTCTGTGATTTACAAGGCATGTCTCTGCTAATTTCTACAAATGTTAAACATATTTCAGAACGCAGAAACTCAGACATTACAGCTCCTTAATCTAAGTTTAAGTATAAATAGTTTACAGCTTTGTAATCGTGTATTTCCTAGCTTAAACATATATATAGTGATACGAAGCTTAATGATACAAAATGCAGAGAGGTATATCTATATTGGATAAAATATGGTTGCATATATTAAGAACGTTTCGACAAAAATACATTTTATTGTTCTGTCTAGGGTTCATAATTACGCAGTTTCATGTTCTTTATCAATTATACAAAATATACAAAGATTGTTAATATCTCATCGTGTCAAAAGTTGTTGTGAGTACAATAAAAACCGTCATCAACATTTTTATCCATTGTTTCACGATTGCCTTTTTCAAAGATAAGTGAACAATAACAGTCCTCGAAAAGTTTGAAGACACTTTAAGTATCAGGACTTTCGTGATAACACAAGTGGATTGCATCTTCAGAACTAGGGTAAAAGAATTTCCTTTAAAACTACTTTGAGATGTAAAGTGTAATTCTGCCTTATATACTCGCTATTCAAAGGGATATGTACAAAGGGACACTCAACTATATATTAATTATTCTCAATCTAGGTATTGTTTAGCGGAAGATGATCAGATATACTTGA
Source organism: Hydroides elegans (assembly GCA_001703475.1). Lineage (NCBI taxonomy): Eukaryota > Metazoa > Annelida > Polychaeta > Sabellida > Serpulidae > Hydroides > Hydroides elegans. Next base: position 18,978 of record LQRL01163603.1, read on the forward strand.
TATAAGCTATATATGTTTATTTGCATCTATGTTTATTCTCATGGTGCAAGCAAGAAACCCAGAAAGGCTACTGCAAGCAAATATGAATTTTCCTACCAGAATAAAAAAAAATTAAGAAATCAAATGTGTTTCAGTTTTTTTTTCACTCATAGATTCGTTTATTACATGGTGAGAGTGCATTTCTTAAAGAAATGATAGTGAAAGGCTAAGATGCACGGAAAAGATGTACTGCATCTTAGCTCTTCTTCTGATTACAATTTTAACCAGCTGCATATGTAAACAAATGTTCAGAAAAAAATCAAATATTCGTAATAAACCAATTAAAATGGATATATGTTTGAATCATCGATGTCAAATGGATGATTATTTCATCCACGATGCTTAATATGCATAATAATCACTTAAGTTATCCTTATTTCTGATTTAAAATGAAAATATTGTATTATCGCCCAGCAATGACACTGCATAAAAACATCTGTCAAACAACCG
>LQRL01163603.1:19644-37314 GCA_001703475.1 Hydroides elegans
TTAGTGCACTCAGGCAGTCGAAGTGGATGCACTCAGCCTCCGGCTTCGTGCATCCACTTCGACTCCAATCGTGCAATAAACATCTACCAATCCTGCACCTTCATTATGTATTCCCATATTACATATACTCTATTTGAATAAATCTACACAGGATGATATATTTGCAAAAATACTCCAAGAGTAAAATAATCATTTCGAAATAATCTTTGTTCTGTTCTGAAAATACTTGCAAGCAAGAAAGAACTGCTACAAAAATAAACATTTACACGAATAAATTACATATTCTGATTTAACATTGTAGATGATTTTATGTTAACAAGATGGTTTAATGCAAGAGAGTTAGACAAGATATATATTCTTTTCATTGTTTTTATCTATTATCCAAAATTTCAACGTGCATTTAAGTATTTGGATTCTCAATGCCAATTCAAACATAACAATTTAAGAGACAACACCGCCTCGCTTTCCTTGATCCCTTTTTGATGTGTTGAAAATTGAAAAAAAAAACAGGGAAATACTAATACCACTATAAAAAAAACATGTCGATTATGGAGCATAGCCAATTGGGGCCACAATTATCAATATCATATCGATATTAGTCATCATAACACCGATCCAACTCTTTCTATCAAAAATATGTTTATTTGCCTCACTAAAACATACACTAAAATGCATTGCGCCACTGACGTCATGCGGTCAATAACTGGAGTGGAACATGTGCAAGAGGAGCAATCGCTATAAATGCACTGTGACACATAATCAATGCTCCGAAGCATGCAGTCACTAGAAACATCCAATTATGTTTTGAAAAGCAAAGGTGAATTCAAATATCCATAACTTTGTATGATATATTTGATTTAAATGCATGTAATTACACTACGTGGATAAGTCGTTGAATGAATATAGTTGCACTGTATCATTTTATGCATTCAAACTTTTTTCGAGATTAGAAGAGATATTTAACATATGACTTCATATAAAATTCTCATTTTTTACAAATAAAGAGTAATTTATTAATAGAGTCTGTAAATAGACGATCTCATTGTATGTAAATGAAAATTAATGATAAATTTTGTGCTCTAGAAGGTCCTTTTCATCTAGTTTTATTTCATTAGTGAAATTATTTTGAAAGTGTGTATTTCTTATATAATGGTAAATCAAATCATGATACAGATAAAAAAGTACGCTAGTTTCACCGAAAATATATGTGGTATAGCTTCGTTCAGAACTAGATTCTAAAACAGTTTATTAAGTATGCTTTAGACAATCTGATGTCCAATCTTACATTCTAACACAGTGGCAATATCGCACGCAAGGGTTTGCATCGCCATAGATGCCTAGATTAGTAGACTTACATTTACATTCACTTAACCAGTGCTTGACACTTCGCCAACAGACACAATTTGCGCAATCTTTATATTGAAAAGTTGCAAAAAAGTAAAAAGTGCTCTCTTATTGCGGGTTAACAGACTAATGCACACTTTAAATGAACCATTAGGCCCCTTACCTAATTGTTGCTTGCTGAAACAATGACATTTTAGTAAAGGCTATATGTCATCAATAAATCATGTCCCAATAGCATATTTTAATTAATAAAGAACTTCATCTTCATCTTTTTGAAAGGATGAAGTATTATTAAAGAAGGGAACATAACCATTCATTTTTAAAAAGGATCAAAATCTAGGTATTGTTAAGCCGAAGATGATAACATGCTGATTTGCATCAAATGTTTATTCTGAAGTCGAAAAAGAAAACCAGTAATGCTATTGCAATCAAATATACATTCTTCTACTAAAATAAAGATTTCAAAAAGTCAAATGTGTATTTGGCTATGTTATCAGATACTAAATTTATATACATCGTCATCGGTCAACTATAGTAACCCTGGTCATGTCATCAAAACTATGGTTGCCATGTTTATTTCAGGGCAACTATAGTTGCCCTGCTTTTTTGATAAAAAATGAAGATACCTTGATTTTGAAGTAAGCGTTACTGGTTGTCGATTGCCATCAATATCTATGATAATAGCCGTAATAAGATAAAGAATAATCTCAGAAGGAGGAATATTAGGTTAGGGTGTGTGAGTTAACCGTTTCACGTTGCATAGTGACCAAGTTCGAATTCGCTGATTGCAAATTACATCAATGGTATTAGTCGTCATTATATCAGAAAATATTCCTAAAGGGTGATCATCCAAGGGATGGGGAGGGGATCGGTAGCTTGAGGTCGATCGTTCCACAAGTTGATCTGCCTTTGAAGGATTATGTAGGAATGAAGTCTGAGGGAATAGGCAAGATAAATAGCATAAATAAAAAATGAGAAAAAACGTTCAAAGACAATTCATTTATTTTGTTAATCCTTCAACATAAACATTCACAATAACGAAATAATGCAATAATTTCTTATTTCACACGCTCACATAAAATACCTGAGTGTACAATATCTAATAGTCTTAACAAATTATCAAATTTTGAAAAAAAATGTATATGGTTCGGAACTCTTATTTCTAACTCGCAAACCGCTTGCGGACGCACTCGGTCGATGTCACGTTGACCGGAACCGCTAGAGGACACACTGCGGTTGATGTCACGTTGGCCGGAACCGCTGGCGGATGCACTGCGGTTGATTTCACGTTGGCCGGAACCACTGGCGGACGCACTGCGGTTGATGTCGCGGGGTCCGATGCCGCTGGACCCGCTGCGATCGGTGTCGCGAAGACCAGAAGTGCTGCAGGACGCGCTGTGGTCGGTGTCACGAAGGCCGCCGCTGCTTGTGGACGCGCTGCGGTAGGTGTCGCGAAGGCCACCCTTGCTTGTGGATGCTCTATGGTTGGTGTCGCTAAAGCCGCCGCTGTTTGCTAAAATTCTGCTGTTGGTGTCGCGAAGGCTTGAACGTCTGCTGGACGCGCTGCGGTCGGTGTCACTCTGTGGTAGAACGTTGTGGTTACGCTCCTGTTGCACCTGCACAGTTGCCATGAGATCAGCTTCGCTATCCATTCGTGCTATTATCTTGTATGGCTAGTTAGACAAAGCCAATCCGAGACCGTTCCAATTAGAGCCGAACAGTGCAGAGGAGGGGGAGCATCGGATTCCGGTGTGGTAGCTCTAATTCTTTTGAAATTTGAAGATCTTCAGTCCAAATGTCGAGTTGATGGAATCGTTGTCTCCTAATCAGGCAATGAGCATATCCTCGATGTCGGCGTTGGCTCTTTCTACGGAACCCTGGCCCTGTGGATGCCTTGGTTTCTCGTGCACAATATTCAACTCTGGCCAGAGAAGACAGATTTCGGACACCACTTGCGCCGTCAACTCCGAACCATTATTGGACTGCAATATAGCAAGGGCCTCAAAGCTGATAAAGAATCCAGCAAGTTGAACGCGACACATGCTGCTTCCTTGCTTGGTAAGGGTCGAAGCACGCAAAAATTTGTCAAATGGTCCTGGCATACCATGACAAACATCATGTCTCCAAGAGGCATGAACTGCATGTCGATCAGATCGACCTGACCCCGAGATCGGAACTCTATCGCAAGCAGAGGACGGACCACGATGCTTTTTGTAGTAGGGAGTTTTTTTTTCAGTTCGGTGTCCGTACAGAACATCATCGCTGATGTTCGCATAGTTCTTTCGAGTTTTTTTTGGCCATTTATCTCTGCCACAATGACCCGTGGCAATATGGGTTGGTTTAATCTTTCAAAGTATTTTATTTGATCGGCATCCGAAATGTGTCTATTGATGAATTTTGAACATCACCACGTACTACCATATCATACTTTTTAAGAACGAGCCTTTGCCTTTTTTTTTTGAACAGCAATTTTTGCCTCTTGAGTTTTAGTTAGACAACTTTCAAAGTCACTTTGTGTAAAATAATGATTTTTTTTCTTATCTTGTTTATTTTCATAGTTCTTGAATAATTCATCTTTAAATCGACTTTCTATGCTGTTATCCCTCTCTAACGATTGATATTTGATAAATATTTAGAGTTTCAGCTGGGTTGTATATTAATAGACATAATCCATCAAAGGGAAATACACATGTGAAAGATCAACTCAAGCCACAATAACTCCACCCCCCTGGAATGATCCAGATTATGTCCTGGTATAACTAAGACTAATACCATTGATATAAATTGCAATCAGCGATTTCGAACTTGGTCACTATGCAACGTGAAACGATTAACTCACACACCCTAACGTAACATTGATATAGAGTGCATTAGAAAACCAACGATGCTTACTTCAAAATCAGGGTATCTTTATTTATAGGCAAACAACCAGGGCAACCCATTGTCCTGATAGTTCCTCTGAAAAAAAATCAGGGCAACTGATACGAACAGGGTAACTATAGTTGCCGTAGGGCAACTATATATGCCGTAGGTTGAGCTCATATTTAGTTTCAGAACACCCAAGGCTGTCAAAATGTAATTTCTCATCTAAGCAACAACCTAAAGGGATAACAAGGGTGATTTTACACATAGTTTCAGAACGCTTTAAGCCACCAAAATTTATTTTTGTAATATATACATCAATCTGAAGGGATATAAAGCTCGGATCTTATTTTAATACAAAATTAGAATTGGCTTACCCATCACAATTTTATGTAATATTAGCCTCCTTATTCGTCATTTCAGCTAACCGACCTCTTAGTGAGAAGCAATAATCATGTGCTTCATATAAACAAAATTCTAGAGCATTCACCACAAAGCATGCTTTACTATAGCCCTATTGACACAATGCTAGAATAATTTATGGGAATGTATAAATTCTGATCTCGAGAAGAATAAGATAAATTGAGTGATCGAGTGGCTGAGGTGGTCGACTCACCATGGTATAAATGAGTGCATTATACTGATTAGAATATTCCTGGTTCGAATAATCAAACTAAAAATGAATACCGACTTAATGTAGTAGGAATCTAGATAGAAATGGCCTCAAAAAAGCTGCAGAATTTCGAAAATGTTCATGTGGTGTCTAGACTCCTAGATCATGGTCACAGACGACCCTATACGTTGGGACGTCTCTATAAACATGTTAGTCACAAAAATGGTGAAAGGTCTTCTGAAAATTTAACATATTTTATGGGAACTTTTATGGGTGTGCCGGTTCGAAAGATGCATGGTTCGGATAGGTTACGTTTGATGCAAAACTTTTTCAAATTCTCAATTTTATTTTGATATACATATCACTCACACGTTTGATCATTGTACTCATTAAAGCTGGATATTTGTGTTAGCACAATAGATTTGTGAATAGAATAAGCCTGCATAATTATTATAATTCAAAATTGTGCCTTCAATCTGTATTAATCAGAAATATGGAAATATAGACTCTATATGAAAAATATCAAGATATAAAAGCACACTTAAATTGTGAAAACAAATATCACGAGAAAAAATAAAAGCGAGTAACATTTTATATGGCAAAGAAGTATATGATTTCGCCCGCCTCGCTTGAGAATAATGAATTAATAATGAAATAATTGAAAAGCTAATATTGGGTATTCTATAAACATTCTATAGCTAAAAGCCCGTCTTTCAAACTCGCTTCTCTGGTTATGGCACCACGCTAATAAACCTTTGGAGAGTGCTTTATACCATTCGTCTATATATACTCAATACAAAACCTATGCCTATGTCTCGTTTTCTTTTTTAAGTGTGAATCGGCGAAGTTTTTATAATGACTTTCGATTATTTACTCCCCCTTACAATTTTGCATGAATTTCTCATAACGCAAGATCGTCTTCGTCGTTTGGATGATTGTATTGCCTGGACATTTAATAAAACACTGTGTAATTGATGAGGAGGGGTGAGGGGGGCACTATATTAGTTTTATCATTGCACAGTCGTGTCTATTAAAGCGACAAGTTAAACCACATACCTTATCCGTTCAAAATGTGTTAATCATTATAAGTTGTTACTGATCTTTTTATATTTATCTATCATTATCAGTACATTAAATATCTACAATTTGAGCGAATTTAAATCAGTGTGGAATAAACTACTTTTTGGTAATTTATGTAAATCTAAATTCACGCGATATCTTAAGATGCACACATTTTTTTGTCCGACATATAGGTTTGGTCTACACTATATTTTCGTTATAACGTAACATAATTCAGCTTGCTGTTTTAACACAAAGGTTCCCTCCCTGAATTCGTGACCACAATTGGAATATATGTCCACTTGAAAAACCAAGTCCTCAGTTTTCAGACAAGTTGTTTTTTATTGGTGTGACCGATCATTGACCCTAAAGGTGTGACTCCCAAGAGACACCAGCTTTTGTCTTGAACAAGTCCCAAAATGTGCAAGCAATAGAATCCATTCAAACTTCGACGGCACACAATTATTTTGTAATGAAAATCGTAAAAATTACCGCAAAATATATTTTAATTCGATATCTTTTTAATTTATAAACATACCAAATTGAAACTTTGAAATTCAACCCCATTTTTTATTTAAAATGTGCAATGTCAAAAATATTGTGCATTGCATTCTCGGTTTAAGAAATATAAGGGCCTAAAGTATTCCTAACACTGTTGCGACTACATTACAATGCTCCTGCTTTGGAGAGCATCGTTTTGTCAATTTCTCTGCAGTTAGTTTCAATGATCAGTTATGTAAACATCGTTAATCATATTATTTTACTTATCTTGTTTCAGGCTTTTAAAATCAGTGGTCATATTCTTTGAATATTTCTCTACGCTTTCATAATAGTATCAAATCAATTAACATACAACGAATTACATTACAAGCCCATGTTTCAGAGAGAGTGAATAGTATGAAACATAAAAATATATTGAAAATATACCCCGTAGAGCTACAGTCCACAAAGGTAATGCATCGTTTTTCGGTTCATATGATCAAAATTGAGGCTTATTTCAAATCGACTATGGGGTGGTGCCTGGCTCTACCCTTGTGATAGAACCGGGTCCAGGATGCGACGAGCAAGAAAGACCCATTCAAATATTATTTAATTTTACCTTCAAAGGACCATGTGCAACTTACATAAGAAAAATGCTCCGAAAGTAAAGTACAAGGCAGATACAAATTCAATTTCGAAATTTTAGTTTCTTTCTTATATATTTTGAAAGTTAATTTTCTAAGGAATCATACATAAGTTTTATTATTTTTCAACTCGACCTACTTATCATTTTATTTACCATCAAAACTATATATAAAATTGATAATAATTTTAGGGGGTCCTTCAATATTCGTAATGATATACTCGGTTTAAGAATAATTTAATCAATATCTACAAATTGTCGCACTTCATCGGATTTACAAAGCCGTACTTGATGCGGTATTAACTAAAGTTTGGTCAAGGGCGCATTCGTCCCCCAAGCTGAATTTCATATAATATGAAAGATAATATACATACTAAAATTTTATCTAAAATCCATCTTGGGGGACGAATGCGTCCTTGACCGAAAATGAACTTTTTCATGAATTTTCATGCACTTTCTTAAATTATTGAAATATCAAATTTCACTACAAAGCTCTATAACATTTGTGTGAAACGTCTAATTTTCCAATTTATTTGGATGGGTTATAATTTTACACTATTTGTTGATTTCAATACATTTGTTTAAAAGAAAATCAAATAACAATACCTAGAATTAAAAAAAAACAATTATCAAATAAACGAAAGGATGTTCAAATAAGATACAATTCCGGTCAGTTTATAAGACACAGCTTTTCGATATGAAACAATTTATCAAATCAAAATACCGAAAACTGATTCTCTCGACATTCAAAGAACAAGGGTTTAACATATTTGAATTAATAAGATATATTTTTTTTTGGTATTATTTTGAAATAATCGTATTTGAGGAAGGAATGCCGACAAACTTACATTGGCTCCCTTCAGACAAGAAGTGAGTTAGGATGTGTATTTCTCTATAAATGAAACGATGAGGCTGTATTATATCTCTAATTAGATGATGAGAACATGTAAAACAATCTTATTAATTTGTTATTACTTTTAGAAATATTAAGGGCAGAATATCGAATTTTAAGATCAATCGGAAATCAACAGAATGCGTGATTAAGCATTTTATTTCAGGTTGATACTTTTAAAAAAAAGTATCGAATGGGAATAAACCTTGAAATAATACTGTTATGTATAAAGATTAAATTTGAAAATTGCCTTTCACATAAAATGACCTCAAGGACAATATAAAACGTGAAGGGACGGTAAAATCTAACGCACAACTAGGCGCAAACATAGGATACCCCACCCATGTTTTAATGGTCATTTGTGGCATAACTGCTTGTTGGTTTCCAACGAAAATTGACCATTTTATCATTTAAATGTAACTTAATAACATGACCAAATTTCATACAAATCGAACGGGAGCGAAAAATCATCGATTTCGCACATGATCCTTACTGCAAGATATGTTTGTTGTATTTTTTCACTTCATTCCCATCTATAGTTGTGACTTTCGAGCGTCATGACGGATTTAAGAAATATGTTAAATTTTGCATCAGCTTAGGGACAATGTTTGGAAGGTCTGGAATGTGAACAAATAATTTTCTTATGGGCGTATTAATATATGCATATTACATATAGCATAACTAGCGAAGGGCACCCCAAAACCTAAATTTAAAAAAAAAGTGATATTTGGGCATGCTTGAAACATACAATAAATAATCAAATTTGGAAGAGGAAATCAAAATGGTGCTCCTAATTTTGTCTATAAATTACCTCATTTTGTTTTTCTCGATATCTAGAAAATATATATATGAAAATCTGCATTTTTTGTATATGGGACTGGTTAACATTTATATTTTAGTTTTGTGTGGCTATCTATAAATTTCTTAATATGAATAAAATCAAAACTAGATTGATACGGTGCTCTAAATAAAGCACAACTATCTGCAATTTTTTTCTTGTGTAGGCCTATCATTATATCATTATAAGATAGGGACCTTAGCTATTCAAAAAAAAAATAGTATATGACTTCAGGTACTGGATGCTTTAAGTATTGAGTGTGTGTCACAGTGCTTTTATAGCGAGAGCTGCTCTTGCACTAATGCCTCTCCAATTATTGACCGTATGACGTCAGTGACGTCACTTCAGTGTTTTTCAATGAGGCGATTAAATAGGCCTTTGACAGCAAGATTTGGCTCTGTTTTTTCGTAAATAATATCGATATAATATAGTACATTTTGTTCTAAACTACCTGTGATCCATGTTCGACATGTCTTTTATATTATGATACGTATTTTACAGTGTTTTTCTACCTTTAACACAACGAAAAAGGGATCACGGGAAGGGAGGTCTGAGAGGTGCAGTTGTCCCTAAAACACCGAGTGATCGCAATACCTGCATATTTTCGTAAACGAAAAGATTGCAGATAAATAACAAAGTTTTTTTTTTAATTTAGAATTATGGAAACACGTGTTCCTGTAACAATTTTCAAATGGTGATATATGTAAAATGTAGTTTAATTGATTTTGAAAAGCAAAATGTTTAGGAACACCTCCTGGGGCGCTCTTCAACAAGTATGAAATAAAATGCCTTTACCAAAAACGAGATGAAAGTCCTATAAATTCTCACTGCATTTAAAACAACTCTGTTATCAACAGCGTTCTACCTAAAATGTAATTGTATACAAAATGATTTGAAATAAACTGCGAACATTCTGTGTTGTTGTCCTCTATTATTTGTGAGGCATATAAGTCATATTCACGTAAGATTATGGGACCACTCGTCGTAGATGTAAAACCAACGTCGCTGTAACGTCGCGACAAGCGCAAGAATAACGTTATTCCTATGTTTGGACGTAAAATGACGCCCGGTTCATATGGGCCCAAAGAAAAACCTCATTTCGACGTCACGTACTGAAGTTATTCCACTTCGATGATATTATTTGCAATTAAGCATTAACTTCAGTTATATTTTGGATATTTCAATAAATATTTTCTATCCTTACTTACTGAAATAATTATCAATTAAAGTGATCATCTTAGTCTTCTCTAACCATATCAGGTTTTTCTCATTAATTTGATCATTTAGCTTATCTCTTATATTTATTGCCAATTGATTGACACTTTAAAGTCATATCACACCATTCATCTTTAAAACAAGGACTTATCTATCATAATAGAAACAAAAACTCTCCTCATGGTGATATAATAGATCCGATTTGTCTTATAAGATTAGGACAAGAGCGCTTGGTAGTGTATGAAAGAGCGCCCCGCGAACATAATCATAAAACCTTGTTTGTATGGGAAGTACCATAGCCGCTCCACGTGAAGACAGGTCTATATACTAACTTGACAATATAGATTAACGTCAAATTGATAGATATCCATGAATCAATAATAGGAGGCAATTTCAGGCATTTGAGGTACATGTATATGTTATTCGAATGTGATTTTATGAACATTTTTGATAAAACAATTCTTATTTATCATTGCGCGAAAATCTAGACATACCGTTATTGTGCAATGAGTTGTTTTGGTTTTGATGTGCTGCACTGTTGTACATTTAATTTTGTTTGTAAATTGATTTATTTGATATTTCTCACTTGGTGTACTTTTAAAATACAATTCATTATCTAACAGTTAACTGACTCTCCCAATCGGTGAGATACGCTGTTACAACTTCGACAACAAGTTTTGGTTTGCATTTACATGATTTGTCATTTGTGTTATACTTATTTGAAATGTTTCATACGACATTCGCAATCGCGAAACATAGAGAAACATTGCGTTATCGTTAGATTTCATAAAACGTTCCAACAGTTTTACCTAGACGTATTTATCGTGAAAAAGAACGTTTCGTTATCTTAAGAAGGGCACCCCACGACACATTTTTCAAAAAATTGCTAAATAACCTTAAAACAACATTACATGTATAAAAAAACAACAAAATAAAGTTTTTTGACAAATAAAATTTTGCAAAAAGGTGTTCACTTTTTCCTAGCCAGCTGAGATATTTCTCCATTTTTAGCCAGCTTGGAACATAAAAGGAACACCTTTTGCAAAAATTGAAATGATGAATTTAACTTAATTACCTGTCATGTATTGTAAATAACATATCATTATACAATAACAAGCAGGTTTAATCAATTTTGAAAAAATAAATCTTAATAATTAACACGACAATGAGAAAATTATCAAAAAAGCTGTTCCTCAATCTACTAAAATCTCCAAGCTAGAATCATTTTCTCTAAATTTCCAAGCCATCTGGAATTTGGTGGGGAACAGCTTTTTTGGGGAGCAGCTCGTGAGGTACTCTTCTCTTAATGATTTATCTTTATGTTTAACCATATTGGATACAAATTATTGAGCATGTATTATCTAACTCTGAAAGAAGTAACTTTCCTCTGTCTATAAAGGGATCTATTAAGCCTTCCTTAGTCATAATTCTATTGTATATGGATTTCGTGGTAAAACGTAGGTTATTCTAGGGTTTTCTGAATACATGTGATTTTGGACAGTTTCTGGTATTATATTATCAGTCGGATAATAATCAATATTTAATATATTTATTTTTTTACACAGAAGGACTATGTAAAAGTATAAACTGAACGAAGTACGAATTTTGTTACAAGATATTATCTAAATGAGGTAAGCATATCTTTTTATTTCGCCTTTCTTCGTTGTTTATAAACGGAACACAAGTTAAAGAATAATAACATAGACTTTTTATCGAATAAAATATTTTGCTCGCAACTCAGTGCACTATGATGCCTTAATTTCATACCAGGCCTAGAATATGCGAAATGATCGGGACATAGGTGCTGCTGTCCAAATCAAGGCAACTTGAGTAATTAAATCTAATACTGAAATAACCTGACGCTGATTAAAATGTGTTGATGTTACATTACGTTACTATAAATAAATTATAATTTAGTTAATATAATTATTTTGATTATTAACAAATAAGGATTCAATGTGTTAAGGTAACTCAGTAAGGTTCTGTGTTGCACTGATATTTAAATTGCGTCACAGAACTACTGATCCATGGCATGGGACAATACCCAACTCCTTTATAGATTAAACGAAATATATTAATGCGAAAAAAAAACAACATTCCTTATGCAATATCGTCAATATTTATCAATCAACACGTATGATTCAAAGATATAACACTTTTAACATTTTATTATTCCAAATATTATCAACGTTCTGAATAATCTTGTAATACCATAATCATGTAAATGAGAATATTTTTATTGACCCGAAAAGATTAAACGCAGGCGCGGATCCAGAAAATATTGAACCCGGGGGCGCAACGTTATCAATTATCAGGCTGAACCAGGGGGGGGGGCGCATTTTTTTTTTGTTTTACATAAAAGGGCGAACAGGGGGCATGTGCCGGATGATTTATATGGTAAATCCGCGCCTGAAACGTAATAATTGATTGTCTTATTACATATAGACTACATATTGTCTGATATAATGCCAAAAGTTTCCAGTTTTTCGTTTAAATTAATGAACATATGTTTATTATTTTAAAAAAGGATGTAAATTCATGTATAAAATAGAATGCGCTATTAACTCATTAAACATTTTTGTTGACTAAACATGTTTGTGATAATAGCATTTCAATTAGTATGAAAAATTTCTTTACCGAATTAACGTGGTAATTTCGTTGTAAAATTGCGTTTTTTCATCAACATGATTAAGCTCCATATAAACATGATACAAGGAGAAAATGAATAACATGTTTGCATTCACGGGCAAAGTGTAAGCTCTTTTCACTTTTTTCTCAGAAGAGATCGTTTAAACTTATTTATTGTGGACAAGAAAACAACAAACGGATTATGAGAAACAGACGACAAGCTGGAATCATGCGCGGATCCGGACAACTTTGAATCGGGTACAAATTATATCAAATATAAGGACGATAGGGAGGAGACGAAATTGTTTTTAAATACAAGACGCATGAGTGCTCCCTCGAAATCCACGCCTGAAATTAATATCTCATGCATATATTTTGCAAATCAAACGCATTAGAGTATATGATGCAAAAATCATATTGCCCCTCCCCCACCCCCGACTTTAATATATTCGTAACTCACCCACCCGGGCTCAAAATAATTCTGGATCCACGCCCGAATGTCACGTCATAAATGCAGTCTTATGGATTTAAATATAACCGAATAGGAGAAAAGCCACACACAAACAAAAAACATTTTCATTTTTTTATGAGCTTCGGCCCGTGGTTACATTGAGGTAAAAGAAGAAGTTTTTAAAAACAAAGGATGGTTACACAATTTATTTTCCACGTCAATTTTGCTATAAAACATAAGACCGAAACAGGTCGCGTAAAAAAGGCTGCTTTTATTTATTCAGTGTAACCGCGGCCTAAGTCTGTTCCATAAGAAACCAATTTTAAATCTACCAAATCATTCTTAAATGTCTTGATTTTTTGTTAATTATATAATTATTCCTTTTTGTATGAGCTTTCTACGATACGATGGATACAAATAAATTGAAAAATGAATAAAATGACTGCATTGATAATAATATTTTAAATTTACATGTTAATAAAAACACATCCTCCCTTCAACCCCCTATCGCCCCCTTTTCATTTAACACGTTATATGCAACATGACATTCTATAAACACAATAAATGAAGTCTCCTCACTCCAGAGACATGGTGTCCCAGTTATTCAATCCATATGTGAAGAAATACAACACACTAATCCGCTATTTACCATGTTCCGTCAAATCGAATCCAGACAAAAGACCCAACACCAATCAAAGCTTCTAGCTTTACTCAGTAACTCAAATGCAAACGCTGTTTGATTACCGCAGAAAGACATATATGCTGTCAGGATCAGTCGTGTGGTAAAGTATTTGCTGACCTTAATTTATGGAGAATATGATATTAACTACTTTATGGTTATGATTTTTCATACAAAAATACTGTTATGGATTGAGATGTTTGTATACACCCTTGTTAGATGACAACGTGTGTTGCATGATTAAGAAATGTTAAATTCAAACTAATAAGTACGCGATAGGTTTAAGTGAGGTTATTAAACAGTCCGATAGTAATATGGAAGAAGAGCACCCCACCACCTTATTTGTAAAAAGTGTTTATTTGAACATCAAGCGACTTGATTCATTGTAATATACAAAAAATAGTCAAATTTAGAAATATGATTTTTATACAAATGTGTTCATATTTGTGTAGCTTGCTGGCCTAATTGCACTCATCTAGGTAGCTAGAATTAGAAGAGGATACCTTTTGAGAAACATTAAAATCGAAATACATATATAAACAACCGGTTTTTAATAACATTTCAAATTAGTAAGCCTAGTTATATATCTTTTATATTATTTAAAGAAACTATATTTTTAATGAATTCGTAAAAAAATAGCAAATTATTTATAAAGCTGTTCCTTAAATTCTTGTAGCTAGATGGCCATTCTTGAAAGTGTGTAGCTAGATCAATTTTGAAATGGTACACCTTTTTTTAGAAACACCTCGTTGGGTGCTCTTCTATGGAATGAACAAGCACGACGCCAAGCATTTGGAACGTTCTTGCAAATTCTTGACAAAACGAGTGTCTATATTATACCAATCTCATATTTTTTAACAATCCCGTTCCTCAATAGAAATTGAATGACCATATTTAATATAGTTTCCATAGGATTAAACCCAGTAAATAACACTTAATTTTGTAAGAACCCCGTTAAAGAAGAAAAACTTAGATAACAAATACTAGTTTAACCCAGCTAATTCATATTTGCTGATAGCATAGTTCAATGATAAACTGAATATAAATAAGTAACATTTAAAAGCCGTTATAGATCAAACAAACTGAAAATAATAGCTTGAAAAAAAATATTTAAAGCTTTATTGTTATTTGCATTAACTATATAAACTGTTTATATAAGCAATTAATGTTCATTTTATATAGCAAGCACTTTCAGATCAATATTTATATCAATATCATTGTAGCTAGATTTAACCTCAGTTGTCATGTTGACTGGGTGTATCCCTAATAAGTTATCGAAAGAATAATGCTAGCTCTTGGATACTTGGAGACAGTGATTCTGCCAAATGACATAATCTTCCTTTTGCATTAATCCGCTCAATATTTATAAGATATTCCGGATAAATAATCAAACAGGCACTGCTGTTAGGTCAATGGATATATCTGGATAAAAACATTGTATTTTTCAGGTATTATTAATGTTTTTAATAATAAATATTTTCATAAACACAAATAAGTAGTAATGCTACAGACACTTATCAATCAAAACTATTTAGTAATTATTTTAAATAAAACACGAATTATATATTTCATCGTTATATACTATAAAATAATAAGTATGACTGAATCAAAAACAAAATTTTATAAATATACATGTACATTAGTACACCTAACAACGATTCGGTAACGATTCTAAGCGCGTTCGTGATCGCGATAAACGCTAACACCGTTAAAACGACACACCAAGCGCAGATTCGCTTTAAAATTTGTATACAGAGAAGGCGCGCCCCGTTTGCTCTGATACTTCATACCAGTCTTACCCCGGTTTAATATTATCTGGATCAGGTCATGTACATGGGATTAATATGTAGAAATACATCTTTGTAATACAATATACATAACCGCGTTTTTACAATACTTTTAGTTTGCTATGCCTATCTACTGATTGTCGTTGTTGAAGGTACCGCGTGTCCTGATATATCTCTTAAACTAAATTCCGACATATGGTTATTTTACGTTGTCTGACCCATTTTTAGCGATTCCGGCTCACATAAACAAATAGCGAAACAAGGACAGGGAATCAGTGGGGCGAGGGGGGGGGGCGAATTTTCAAGCAATGCCGCCCCCAAATCTGTCTTTTGTTTTCTTAAAACTTATTGATATTCAATTTCAATTTTCACTTTTCGCACATCATTTTCGTTTTCAACCTTTTAATTTATCTCCATGAGATAACAGTCTATTTATTGAAACAAAAAAAAACATATGACTGTCCTTACACTTTCATTTGTTTAAATTCATATCATCTGATCTTTTTTGTTTGAGTATAGAAGTCTAAGCTTGGCACACTTTCCCTCAGCCTCCGAAATATCCATACAGACCCAACTGCTTATTTCATATTCTCGGAGCCCCTTTAAACAAAATCCTCATCATATGGGTTTAGCCACATGTTCCTTATCAACGCTTTCTTGTCTCTTTTTACAGCAGCCTAAGGTTCGCACCGATGCCGGCCGAAAGCATAGCGGGGGACAAGGACTCCCCCGGGGGATCCAGCTACGCCGCCTCTCACAGCTCCATGAGTGGCGCGAGCAGTATCACCTCGCTGGGTATTGTTATGTTTTGAAATATTTATATAAATTCCATATTAACTATCATCGTTATATTGAATGTTTATGTAGCAATTGCTTACCGCATATTATTAACATCACATTAAAGTACCTTTAGATATTAAGTACATGTATTATATTATATATAATATATCTATAGTTATATGAGTAATCAAGAGCATCAATGATAATTTTGTAATATTCGGATGATACCACCCATCGAAAACACATGAAAACAAAGAACTCTGAAAAATATCAACTAAATATCATGTTTTATTTATACACCAAAAGGTATCATTCCATTCGGCTTCGAATCGCGCACCGGTTTCGACGCCAAGCAGAACCTCGTGCTGACCCGCAGCGAGAATTTCAAGGTCAAACCTCCGCCCGAGGACAAGGACATTTGGAAGCGACCTCCACCCAATTTCAAAGCCCAAGGTCACAAGTCAAGGCCGCCCAAGAGGAACAGTCGCGATTCGATGTGTCCCTGGAAATACGGCACTATACCGGGACAGCGCGAAATTATTAAGAGACCTACCATTACAGTATTACCGCATATTTTGAATCCGAAGTCGCCCGATGGTGGCCGGTTTTTGACGAGGTTTAATATTCCCGATTCTTACGAAGCCAAAGTGACGATGGCGCAGGAATTGACGAATAAAGCGGGAGAATATGAGGATCCCAAGCCACATGACCATAGAGATGTAAGTATGATATGAATATGAATTGATCAAAAGGCGTCTTTAATGGGAGAATCCAGAAAGCCGATAAAGATGATACAGGGGTGAACAAAGTGGGGCCCAAACATATTTTTGGTATAATTAGAAAGAGGTCAAACAGAGAAAAACAGGTCATGTGATTCATAGCACGCGTGGATTTCATTTATTATGATAAATCATGTCGGGCACTATGCATGCGCATTATACACAACAGTTTATTGAGAGATCGAAATTACATATGAACTCACTGTGCCACTTCTTAAATTAAACTTGCGAAATGCCTACCTAAACCACCGCGTTAAATCAAACAATGCACTAAGCATGGCCAGTGGTCGGAAATAGGAAGCATTTTTCAGGAGGTGGCTCTGTCGGCCCTCTGACTCTGTGAAGTGGTACGGTCATTTTCCTGGAATCCTCTCCTGTTTTCTCCTTCCTCTTCCTTTACCACCCCTTCTCTCTGTCCCTCCACCCCTCTTTTCGACCCCCGAGTTTAAACAACATAGTTTGCGTCCTAAGACTAAACGAATATACGGAGCCTCGGCTTTAGTAGATATGGGCCCGTGTTTGAGACCAAAATGAGATCGAAAATGAGAAATTGAGCTAATGGATTCTTAATATTTAATTTAGTCTTTTATATTAAAAGAGTCAGCCACCCCCCCCCCCCA
>LQRL01163616.1:0-12396 GCA_001703475.1 Hydroides elegans
AGATAAAGGTTCGTTTGAAAACATGGGATGTCCCTTTATTATGTTTCAGAATAATAAAGGGACACCCCATGTTTTCAAACCAACCTTTTTTAGCTACTTATTATTCAATTGCAAGCAGGTTCAATCAAGTTTGAAATAATAATTCTGAATATTTATTACGAAAAAGAGGAAATTATCAAAAAAGGTGTTCCTCAATCTGCTAAAATCTCCAAGCCAGAATCAATTTGCTCAAAATTTCCAAGCCAGCTGGAATTTGGTGGGGAACAGCTTTTTTGGGGAACAGCTCGTGGGGTACTCTTCATCTACACATAGCGGTCTATGTAATTCAACGAGATTCATTTATTGGTAGTCCTCAGGTGTTCTGTAAGCCAAACAAAGCCATAAATGACATCCTAAATATATCCTCTGTCCTTTACTCATATCTACATATCTATCATATCACAGGGGCTCCTCTGTTTGAGTTAAGACCAGTCCTACTTAGGACATTGCTAAAGCTAAGACGCCACATTATAATAACGTTTCCCTGCCTTGCTTCGCAGTGAACGTCGGAGAAACATTATTAACGTCAGATAGCCACTCAAAAAAGCAACCTTGAGGATTTTCTTGAGCAAGATTATCAACTATATAACAAACGTGCATCTCTGAAAAACAAGAATTTCCCACGTATTATAGTAAAATTATGTTAATTCATGTTACTTGTGATTGAAATATATGTAAGGCAATGCAATGATTTATAGTTTACCGAATATAAAAAAAAGTCAGATTCCACCATCTTTCTGACGTTACATAGCGCATTGCTGTAAGGGAAAGCATCCCTTTGTTCCATCACGTTCTCCACATATATACTTATATACCAAATTAGCATTCCTTTGTCTGAACGGCGACAACCGGCATTTCTCCTAATAAGGCAAAGGGTAATTAGACATCACCCAACGTTACAAAAACGTACGTTCATTACGTTTTTCCCTTGTTAAATATCTACATTTTTGTTGTAAATGTAAAAACATGAATGTCGCAAAGTCGCGGCAAAATCTGACGTTGAAGCATGGTTTCGAAATGGCATAGTAAATATAGCTTAAGTTTACTTTCACAAGTTGTTACATAAGGACGTCTCGACGACATCGGATAGTCAAACGACGTCGCGTCGCGTTTTTTGTGACGTCGCAAGATCGTTCCTTGCCGCGGATATGTTACCCTAGCCAATTACTAGAGGAAAATGAATGTACATTTATATCTGATAGGTTATTGGGTAGTAAATCGTGCCTTATGGTCTTATTTATGGAAGGTTGTATCTTTCAATAGAGTATGGCCCCCAATGGAAGGATAGTGAAAGGTAATGAAAGATTTACCGAGTCCACTTTGAGTAATAAAGAAGGCGGTGCAAGGCTTTTGTGTGCTCAATTAATATATAAATGTAAATGTTAGTTGTTTTACAACGGATTCATTTGGTTGCCACAATACTGGAGACACTCATTTCGGAACCAATTTTAAAAGAGCTGATACTTAAAATATTATGTTTAGGCTGCGGTTACATGAAAGTGGCGATTCTTGCACTTGCGATTTTAACAGTATTTCATTATGTATAAAATCGCAAGAAGCGATAATCTTATCGTTCATTGCGATTTCTAAAACAAAGAAACAATGAAAAGTGTTAGCGGCGTCAAGAATCGCTACTTTACGTAACCGCAGCCTTATACGTCAATGCGTCTTGGAACCATGCGTCAGTGTATCTTGCGTCACTGAATCGAAACTGCGTCAAAGACCATATCTGACAATGCCGTATTTTGATAACATGAATTATTAATAAGATTTTACAACATTGTAGAAGGGTCATTTGCAATATATTGTGGTCAGCATTCTAATTGAGCAGTTAATAATCAAAATAGAAAAGGGTACATCAAGCACATTAAAGTATATACGATTTGCAAACCGTTGTACCATTTCATCCACCAACCATCTAAACTGTACTTTATGCTGTTTCTCTTATGCCTCTGCCCAGGGTTGCTCGAGCGCCCATTGCTTACATATGTTGTCGGACATAAAAACAAATCCCTTACATATTTTTTTTCTTTTTCTCTCTAGGCTGACCTCTACAAATGAGTACATTCCTGACACGGCATTCGCTTTGCCTTTCATATGTTCATTAGCCAACAGTTGCTGATGAAAGCTGGCCTTCCCAGAAAACGTAACATGCTAGCATTTACATGTACAAACGTTATTTATTTATCATTTTTTGTTAGCTAATTTATGAACATACACCACTTTTTTCATTTTCTCTTTTATTAGGCAATAGTTGCTGAAGAGATAATAACCGGGGAGACGTTGCAATGACGTCGTGATAACTTTGTTTCACAACGAATTTACAAAGGTACGTTAAAACTGCATTAGGACGTTACGTCGAAAAGGCATATTTGACGGGTTTTTCAGAATTAATTCAACGCCATGACGATATATTAACCTCACTCTTGTGTTACATCCCGTCATAGTCTAGTCGATTTAACATAACACGATTGTGAGTAATCATTTATTTTTTCATCCCAATAAATGCCCGAAACTAAAATTATTTGAATACAATCGAAGAAATCGACGTGAGGTACCCTTGTTTAGAAGATCTATTAAAAGTCTGTAAAGGAAAACACTTTTTCAGGGAACATTTCATGAGATATTCTCATTTCTATGTTTAAAGCGCCTGTTGGCGACTCGTAGCAGCCGTTAGCACATTAACTGAAGGTAACGAACTAGGGTCGCGCGAGTTTAATCAAATACTCGATCGCGAAATGAGATTTGGGCCCTAGAGTGCGGGATTTTATGCGAATTTTAAGAGGCATTGGAGAGATGTTATTGCATGCTATGGATCGAAACTGTTGGGGTGACTACATATGTTGTAATGGTCCAAAAGTGTCAGCCATTTTAAGGGTATCCGGGCTATAAATACAAGAGCGATTCCACATATGAATTCACCAGATTTGATAATCAAGTTATCCTTGGTATATTTGTTAGGGTGAAATGAAGTATGAAATGGGGATTCATTAAAAATATATTTGTCATGCAATATAACTGAATGTGGAAACCAGTAATAGAGTGATTACCTAATAAGACTGTTTATGATATGCTAAAACCAGGTGCGCGCGTTCCTAACTGCTCGGTAGTTTTTGACGTCTCGCTTATGAGCTTATGCGTTTTGCATTTGAAGTTGTAAACGCTCGTGATTGTACCACACTTCACACATAGGCTGACATGTATAAGATCGCAATCGATGAGAAACAAAAAGTGTAATCAATTATTCCATTTAGAATACAGAGCTATTAGCCGTCATTTCTGCAACTTCATACACAACAAAGTTAGCACCTTTATGCATTGAACTCTCAAATGTTTATACACGGTAGCCTCGTTCTGAATATAGGTCAGCACGTCAACCGGGTCCTTGAGACAGAAATAGAACCAAAAACCCAATTTTCGTGAAATCGAAATTCATTTCGGAATCAAATCAGAATTGGTGCGAAACACTATTTCCTCCGAAATCGAAATTCGTTATCAAATGTGGATGGGTGCAGTAAGGGTCCGTGCGTCGATTCAAGGGAATGGCATTATTGATATAGTGATTTGGGATGGGCGGCCAAGCATGTCTTAAATAAGAACAACGAATATATTATCCGACAAAAAATAGAAATCGAAATTATAAAGAAGGGCAAAAACAATATGAAACGCTCATCCTTGCCGAATCAAAACTCTTCTTGCAATTAGTTCACTATAGAAACTGCAAATTGATTTACGGAACACTACATATATTTCGTGTTGTGATTTCTGATGAACCGAGCATTTATCTTAGCTCATCCTTATCAAATTCTTATTTGATGTTTTTAAAATCCGTTCATTTTAGTTTCGATAACTATTACAATTGCAATTAACCAATTAGTAACCTGATTAAATTACGCTCAAAATTATATTTTCGCGGTTTAAGGAGCTATTTGTTTTTCCCCAAAAACATCACTGAAAGCAAACATCCCTGAACTAACATGGGCATCATTTTTGGGTCCAACCATGTTGATTAGCGATGAGCAAAACCTGTATAAGCTCAAAGGTACAACTATCGCGTGACTTCATTAGTACTAATTCATTTTCCACACAATTAGCTTTATTGGCTTGTCTGGTATGATACATGATTGTCCTTTTTCAATTTATATTGCCGACAAAAAGTCGTTGGTGTGTCGGCAGAATTGAGTGACGTTTGGCAATATTGCCGGGTAAGTGGTCAGGTTAGAATTTATTTTTGTTACTTCTCTTCAAATGTGTTCCTTTTCTCATTTGTAAAATCAGCCTGCAATCTCGAAATCCATCCAAATTCAATTAGGGCTGCATTATAGCAACTTTAGCAATATTTAAAAGACGTCAAGCTATTTTTCTTTATCTTGGTAGATAAAATATCTATACGCAAAATTGAGATATAAAAGTCAGACATATTATGGAGAGCGCCCTATATATGTTTTTCGGAAAACATTGAAAGCTAGATAAACCCGAAGTTCACAATCATGCGCTAATGCAGGGACTGAATGGCAAAGTGTTCAATGATATATTCTCATGATGTTGTGATGCACTTTTGTAAGTTGACATAAAAGAGCGCGCTATTGGCAGTACAAAAAACATTTTAGTGAAATCATAAAGCGTCTTGATAAAACCTCTCTGGAGAAGGATATTATTAAACATAGACTAGTTGTTTCATTAGCGGGGACAAATATATATTTCAATCCAAACAATATTTCTTGCTTAAATTTAAAGAATTTAAAGTGTATGTATTAATTGCTTCAGTGGCCAAAGCGAAGAACCAGGTATGCATTATATAAAATAGCAAAAATTGTCGATGCTTAATATAACCATAAACAATGCCAGTATTTCATGCCAAATGCATATAACATGGCCCAAATCATCCTTTTTTATTTTTCCATACACAAATGGAATAAACCATACGAAATATCCAATCTAGATTCTATTTCATGCTATCAGTCCGAGGTTTTATTTCCAATTTGCGTTGCTTAGATCTCATACCTTGATGTGCGATATATCCCTGCATTGAAAGCGGTCATAGCTCATTCTAAGTCCGAATAATTTCAGAAGCGCCTTCCTTTATGAGTCCTTTACATGACAAACGATGCTAAAGGGAGACTGGAAAGGGGTCACAAATCAGCCTAAAAGGTTGCCCTATCTAAATTGTTATTTTATAAAATATATTTTTTGTCTTTTTTGTTCTTTCCATTTAAATGATCCACTTAATTCGTCTATGGGAATTTGATAAAATGATAAAATTAAAGCTGTTTCGTTTGAAGTATATGAGCATAAAAGCGAACAAACCGCAACAATTATTCAGAAAAAAATGTAAGTATTTTGATATCATTTTTCTTATGCTTTATGCTTTTTTCAATTCATATAAATGACTTAAAACTTTTGTGCAGATTATTTTTTAGAATATGAATAAAATCTATATTGATATATACACGTGAATTCACCCTGTAAACTAACGGGACCATATAATAAAAATAAGCAATAAGATTGCGATTATCACTTTTTTCCTCTCATTTTTTCCCTGAGCGGAATGTAATCAGAGAAGAGCGTGACAATGACTGTTTGGAGTGCAATGAAAACAGCGTAAACACGTAAATTACTTATCAAGGACAGCTTGACGGACCTCGTCAGTCCCCACCCCCTGAGTCCAACTAGGCAAAATAAGTTCCTTACACGTCGCTTATAGGCGCGACGTTCACAGTGCGTTCTCATTTTGTAGCATCAAAACTACATGACTTTGGCAGCAAATAAAAGAATGCTTCGGACGTCTTGTCCTATTAGATAAGGCACGTTCTTATTACGTCGCTTGTACATATAGAGTCATGAGGGCGTTGTCATTTAATCATACAAGACGTCATTTTACGTTCTGACGTCTGATTAATTGTATTATTATGCAAGACGCCGTCACAATGTTTGTAATATACTGTTCTTATACACATGACGATGTCAACGTCCTAAAATATTTAGTACCGAATAATAACGTTATTTTGACGTCGCTCGACGTCTTTCTAGACCACTTCTTGACAGGGTTCCCTAATGCAGTTTGATACGCCCGTACCAGATATTATTATAGAGATATGGCCTATAGACGAAAAGGTTAACTACTCGGATATATAATGGAAACCCATTATGGGCAGCATAAACTAGTATTCTGAATAACGTTGTACCGATGTCATGATAAGATATTACAAATATTAAAGCAAGTGGGACATTTGGAAAGGCAAGTTACGGTTTTTTACGAAGATTTTAAAATATAGTGAATGTGAATAGCAACTGAAGGGTCCGCATTAAAATTATGATTGAGCCGAGTGAAGGAAATCGTAATACTAAAACCCGAAGGGTGCGGGCATTGCATTTCCTTATCAGAGAAGCAATAACAATTTCGCTATGGTCGTTATACATTGACCAGCATCTATACATTATAAACGCGATCTCGTTTCATAGGGTTGCCACTATCGGGCAATATCAAAAGTGATTTTGACCGCGTGATAGTACCTTGCATAACGCGTCAAGTATGAATATTTTTTCAAGTATGTAATAAATACAAATATACGGTATATTAAAAATATTTTCCCGAAAAAAAAAGAAATATCAAAGTGGTACCAAGTAATCAAACAGCTAGATATGCAATGTCATAGAGGCCTCAATATCCGCAACAATAAAGTACCGGATCTATGCATTATTAGTTCCCATTTCTTTTTCCTCAATCATCCAGGCATTTTGTTATTTATGATTGAAGTTATTGCAACATTTGCATAACACAAGTAGCCCATTCGGTGACGTACGTTCCATATACGTCGTGATTGGACCTGACATGGAGAGGACGTTGTTATTTGGGCGTGAAGAAACGTTTCCCGAACGTCATTTTGAGCCCCATCGTCACGTGCATGTAAGAAAGTGGACGTATTAAAATCCCTTTTGCTATATTTCCGAGAAAATATAAGGTAAGTATTTGCGTCGCTATGTGGACACACCATTGCTCTACATTCGACTTGGCCCTCGTCAAGAAGCGTCCATATATGACTTATGTATATCATTACCTCAACGTCGCACAACGATTTGTCAAATGGGTAAACTCGCAGACTTTTGATCTTGTTTTTTTATACGTGATTCCATTTGCATTCCGAAAAGGCCATTTATGTCGGAAACGGGTATGATTTATGGTGTCAGTGATATTGCCATAAATGGGCCGCGATTTATACGTCTATATCGCAATTTGTTATTTGCAAATAAGGATATTATTTTGTATGGTATATTTGATACTGGATGATAGTTTCTATAAGAATGTCTATCTCATGATGTTACGTTCCAAAGTAGGGATGAAAGTACGTATTGCGTTCGACTTCGATGCGGCTTTTCAACGACGTTATTCTGACGTCAATGACGACAAAGGACGTATAGAAAATTGTGACGTGAACACAAATTGTGATCAATTAAGACATATGTTTAATGATATATGGATTCCCATTTAATATATTTTGCGCTTTGACATCGCTGAAATTTTTTTATATTTTTTACACTGGAATCTTCTTTTTCATTTTACATTTTCACACTAAAACTCTTGAGTAAAAAGAACGTTTCATTTTCTGATACAAAAGGGTGAAATTACACTCGCCGCTAGAGTGAACTTGACTCCAAAATCAAGCATCATCCGACTTAATGGAATCAGGCGCAGACAAGACACATAAAGGTCTGGCCACATTGAAAGGAAGTGTTTTCTTGCTTTTTTACATAGCAAACCTTCTTTCCAATGTACTCCTTATAGGAAAACAAAAACAACGAGCGTTTAGATAGTTTTGTGAGTTCCGCATATGGAATATATAGGATGTTAGTGAAAGAAAAACGAAAATAATCCAATGTGGCCAATCCCTAATGGAATCAAGCGCAGACAAGACAGATAATGGGCGAAAGCGACGAAAACGACGACAGGAAAATGGGTCTTAAGGAAATTGGGCGGGATGGGTATTAAGTGAAAAGCGGTGTCTATTGGAATAGGGTTTTGCAGATTAAGGGTTTTCTTCGGTGAGCTAAGTCAGGAATTAATGAATAGTACATCTAATAAATGTTGTCTGCTATGGATTTGAATAAATATGTTTTTAATTACGTCGACGCAACGCCGTGTGACGTAGAGAGAGAGAGCGTTGGAATTGTGTCCTAAAATGCAAATTCCGGACGTTATAATTCATCGGGGCGGAACAAACAATGTATGAACAATGTATGAACTGTATAACTATTTAGAACGAACTTTGCTGGGCGGACTATTGAGTAAAGAGTAAAGCATCTATGTGTATCGGTTTGTAAAGTGATTTCCGCTCCAGTTGGTAACCGGATCTGACGTTTACGTATACCCCTCATTTTGTTCTTAGATGAAATCAGTGTTCGAAAATATGAATTAAGCAAAACTTTACGATTTTGGTGTTGGAGTTTGATTCTTACATGTATAGTTCCTAACAAAATACATTGCGTAATTGTGTTCACATCCGCTCTTATTGGTTTCTTTCTATTGTAACAATAGCAGAGCAAGGCCGAGTTCACCCGCTCCGAAAAAAAGCTCAAAACACAAGTTTTGCGCTTTGAAGTCAAAGCCACTTTTGGTATAAACCATAGTAGTTTCTGCCTTCTGTTCACCCGAAATTATGCGTTTTTATATCGGGTGAACGCGCCTATAGTATTTTGAATACAGACCAAATTTGCCATATAATTCTACAAAGTTGTCATTGTTTGAGAACGAAATACCGGTTTTGCTTATGTCCTGTTTAAATACGCCTCTATGTTTTCCTGCCTTCAATTGTCTACGGAAGATATAATATATGTACATTTGCATGTTTGTTTATGCATGCTCCCACGCCTGCACGCCCGCACGCTTTAAACACTCCACGCTTAAATCGAAATTTGTCCACGCTAAAATCCTATCGTGCGCACGCCCGCACGCCCGCACGATGCCAAGTTATAAAGCGCGTTTACTGTATGTACATGTATATTGCCTATGATACATTGTAACAGACATTGCTTATCTATTTATTTAGAGTAAATTAATCTAAACAACATTCTCAAATATCCAAACAGGTAACACACGCGTGTTCGTTAACACTGGGTTAATGGGTTTAGGGCATGTGTCCAATGTTTTTGTTGAAAGAGCACCAAAAGGCTTTAATTTTAAAGAAATGTATTCATTTTCATATAGAAATATAACAATATATTCTTTTTTAATTGGCGCCATATCGTACAGTTTTTTTTAGAAAAAAAGGTTTCAAAAATGTTCCAACAATCACTGATTGATAATTTAAAGCAAAATGCACATTATTCAATCACAAGAAGCTCGCGCAAAATACTATTGAAACCTAAGTTAGCATTTTCTCTATAATATTTGTCTAATAACCGATTGCAATAATCACATGTATGTCAAAAGTAAACTTATCATGATATCCAAAACTCGAATAAAAACAAAGATATATACGTTTTATATACTTATATATGTAATAATATATACTTTTTTCAAACGCATCACTGCGATTTCGATTGTGTATGCATTCGATTGCATTTATTTTGTTCATAAATTGCTAGAAATCCGTTAAAAGACATCAGCTATACATTGTAAGTGTTACGAGACGCACAAACAATACCGATTTCAACGAAACAAATTATATCAATTAAATGAGTTCCTCCAAAAAATCCTATTCCAATATTACCTTTGGTTTGAGTAGACTTGCCATTATTCGAAATGACTGCAACTCAGAAAATACACAAAATATCATCGAACACCGTAGATTTATACGGATGCGGATCTGATATTTAGCCTAAAGTGGTTTTACATAAATTGCCTTATTTTAAATTGAGGGGTTACATGATAGTAACATATTAGGTCAACTTAATATGGATTCCTATACCATTGCCTCAGTTCTAGAATAACTTAAAATCAAGTAGAAGTCTCAATAAAGACTTTCAACCTAACCCTTCAAGCTAGCGAATTTACGAAATCAAAATGAATAATATATATATTTATTTTTGAAAATGTGATCTGAAAGTTTATCTAACCGATTTTTGCATGAAACTTTTGAAAACAATGGAATCCCCCTTTTACACAAAAACCTTATATCAGACCTTTGACATTTCATGGTTCATAGAAAGCGTTATTTTTTTACAATCATCACAACTTATTCATAAACCAGGATACAATTTATGATTGTTTTGTTTTCTTGTTTATTTATTTTTCTTCTTGATGTTTCTTTTTTTTTTTCTTTTTTTTTACCATTTGGTTCTTTTGAAGCCGTACCCATCCTTTGGATGTTACTGACACGCCCTAGGCTAGCTTTTCACATGTAACATTTTCTGCGAATGGATGCAAACTAAAATAGCTACAAATGTTGTTGCATATAGTTGAGTTGTACTTTTATTTTCGCAGCGACTCAAAAATGAAATAATGTGGGAGCCTCGACGTTTTATAAAATGTTTCGTCTGTGAAATGATATTTTTGTATCTAGTTATCTTGACGCCTTTTTACGTCCGGACGTCATATAAACGTCATTCTAACGCCCGACTCCAACGGAACGTCGTTGCAACGTAATTTCTCCGTCAAGGACGAAAATGGACGAGAGAGAAACTACCTAGTTATGAGCGATACATTGGTAGAGTCTATCCCTTCATGGAATCCTGTTCAACTAATTGATAATGAAATAATGGTATACGTATGTGCCAAGCATGTGTCTGGACCAATTACTCAGGGGATAAATTGCTGTTACAACTCAACAGAAAATATAGAAATATGGAGAAATATAGACTGAATGAATGTTACCTAGTGATTATCATATAAGGCCATGTTCACATAAAAAACCATGCGTTATTATAGCTTTAAAAATCACATTTTTGCAAGATAATCATAAGGAGTAAATTGCTATGTTTTTTTTTATATAAAATGTGTCATTAAACTTGTCGACCGTTTATCAGCGCCCATTCTTTGTAGCGTGAACAAGGCCTTACAATCTGGTTGGACCGTGTTGTCATTTGATCACATGTATTACGGGTTGTAAAACGTCAGATCAACGTCGTTCTGACCACAAAACGTATCCTGACGCCTTGACGAGTGAGAATATACACAATGCGCTCTGCATCGTACAACACATTTTGATAAATAGGAAGAAGAACCATATATCTCAACGATTTCAACAGTTAAATCGGAAATACTCATCAAAACATAATAGACTGGTTCATAATAAGATTACATGGTACAAAGTATAAAGGTATGTTTATGATTTTTCGCGCGGAAAACCAGTATGGACTGCTAAAATGCTCATATGATTCATGCGTTTATTAGCAAACTAGTGGTTCTATGTGTGCCTGGTGTACTAGTGCATGTTTTAAACTAAAAAAAATCCACAAGTTTTTACAGAAAATGACATTTTTATACCTTTTTCTCAAAATCACTGTGCCGCGTCAGAAAAAAAACCTAGGCGAAAACGCGACACTCAAGACAATTCTTTTCTGGTCAAAAATTAGGTCACTTTCAAAGATTATTTTTTTTTGAGTTTGGGTTTAAGTTGAAGTATATATATATCAAAGTATATGTACTTCTATTCAATTATATTTTGAATAAAATTAAGTGCTTTAAAAACGAATTTAATTACAAAATTTGATCTTTTGCGTTTCCGCTCGTTGTGTTCATGATTTTTTTGCCGCGGCGATTCTCTGCGTATTTTTTCGTTTGGGATTTTTTTTTCAATGTTTGGAAAGTGGTGCCCGAAACGGAATACCCATTGATATATTCACTTGCAAACACATATAAACTATATTGATAAAACGAATCTTTGATTGCATTTCAATAATCCTAACATGTCAATCATGAAGATTTGAAAGTAAAAATTAAATATGTGATCTAATATTTCTTTCAAAATAACTTAGGAACCCTTTTGATGTATGATATACAGAGTCTTAGATAATGCTGCCCTGATAATTTTGTTCGTGTTATTTTGTATAGAATATTGTGATATTGTAAAATTTAAATATTTGTTGCAAACTCTTAAAAAGTACATGCATGTATAATTGTATGCATATGTTATACTTGTATGTATTAAGGAAAGCACTATATAACAAAGTCAGTGGAGCGATTCAATCTATAACTATTCTCTCATATGGTTTCATTGTGTAGTTATTCCAATTAGAATTCCAATTAGCTTTTTTGCTGTTGCTTACAAAATAACATTACCTATTCACTTCGGAGAGATTTTAATATAAAAGTCAATGTTAATTGTTACCAGCTTGCGTTTTCGCAAGACTAAGGGATTTTGAATATTAAAATCGCGGCGAAAAATCATAAACACAAAAACCGCAGCGGAAAATCATAAA
>LQRL01163616.1:20742-30899 GCA_001703475.1 Hydroides elegans
CATTATTTTATTGGCAATGAAATTTTCCACATTTTGGAGCGTTATCTTTTTGGTATAACAATTAAAGATGTCATATTTATGCACGGAACCCTTTAATTTTTGCAAGTGCAATGACAAACGGTGTATCCGTGTCGTTCCTGAAATGACACTTAGCGTTAAGTCCCAACAGATTGGGCTGCTTTTTCCAGATAACTTTGTGACCCAAACTCATTTATTTTTAAATAGAAGGGTGCGTTAGGCCCTGTTCACACGGGAAGCGACACGAGACAATATACTTATATGTTTTTTATAAAACTAGCGACAGAACATCGCTTGTTTTATAAGGAACAGGACCCAAATTCTCCGCTCCACTTAAGTTTAACCTTACCCTTAAAGTCCAAATATTCTGCTGCAAAAACAGGTTTAGACTATGTCATGTTGAAAAGCTTTGCCACGGAGCTTTACCTAATATTCTTTTTAAATCAGTTTATTATTTGGGCGGGGACATATTGAATTCATATTGGAAGTTTCATGTATCGTAGAGGCATTTATTGAAAAGCGGGTCACAAATGCATGATTTCCAACTTAACCTTTGTGTTTGAGCGAGTTAAACTGCTCATAAAAATATGAAATTTCGTCACAATATAGGTGTATATCTTAGTAATACTAGGAGATATTAAATATATTGTTCAACAATTTAATAGCAATAACTCACACAACATTTTGCAACTCTGCTTTGGTTCATTATTGAAAAGTGGGCCACTCCGGTTTTTACATAATAAATAGGTCATTATCTTATTAATACACTTTTAAAGCAATTAAAATATTATGGTAAATAAAATGAACCTATTACCCTACATTTTCTTGCTTATTTATCATTTTTATCATTTCATTTAATGTGTTATACATTTAAATCATGTTGGAAAGTTGGAAATCATGCATTTTGTGACCCGCTTTTCAATAAATGCCACTATTGTCCTTACATACCAGAATTAATATAAATGAATTTCATAAATACTAATATTAACATTAATGTGTACTTACTTATAATGACAAACTACTATGTATTATCTACAAACGAACATATTCATTAAATTTGCAGGCCGGTGTTACGTGCAAATAAGCCCGCCGTGCTCAAAAGCCCCCGTTACTCTATATTCTCTTATTGAACGTGATCAAATTCTCACATTCTGGAGGGCAGGCTTTTTTCTTATCAGTAATCACGAGACGACTCAGGCTTTCTTGCACGGCGAGAAATTCATTAAGTTCACCTCGTGCAAAAAAGCCCTAGTCGTCTTATCTGTTTATGTAAGTATTTATGTGTGATAGCTTATCAACGGTGAAGATAACAAATTATTAATTATTTTCAATAAAATCAAATACAACATAGAAAATATTTTTAAAATTCTTATATTATTAATGTCCCTGTCTTCTTTCTCTAAATTCTTAAATTTGCCTGATATAATATAAAATGATTAGATATGTATAAATTTGTAATCAGAGCTAAAACATGAAATAAAATAATAAATATTCAGATATGTTGCCATTATGAGCATTGGTTTGTCATTATTCTTTGAGTATTTGGTTAAAAATCTAACTGTAAATGATTTTGATATGTTTCAATAAAAGTGTGACAGTTATTTTTATTTTCATTTCCAGCTATCTTCATTTTCCATTTCAATTATCAACCAACCTCTATCACCACATGATAAAACTCAAATATTTGCATAAGTTATCAAGATAAGACGACTCAGGCTTT
Source organism: Hydroides elegans (assembly GCA_001703475.1). Lineage (NCBI taxonomy): Eukaryota > Metazoa > Annelida > Polychaeta > Sabellida > Serpulidae > Hydroides > Hydroides elegans. The sequence continues at coordinate 22,481 of LQRL01163616.1, forward strand.
TTTGCACAAAGCAGGCTTTTTTGCACGTGAACGGTTGCGTGCTAGAAAACCCCACGGGCTTTTGAGCACGGCGGGCTTTTTTGCACGTAACACCGGGAGGCCGGTTATTAGAAAAAAAATCCTTTTTTTTTTTTAAATATTCTTTTTAGAATCAGTTTTAAGGCTGGGCCATATTTGAAGCTTCATGTATCGTTTTTCCATTTAGAAAAAAAAACATAATTAATATAAACATCAATATTTTCTTACTTGACAAACTACTATGTTTTATCTACTGGCACTGAGACCCTTCAGTGCTCTCTCACTAATGTTCTTGACCTTTGCAACTTGAGCAATCGACAGGTTTCCTAGTCGGCAAAACTTTGCTTGATGTTAAACAGGAAGTCAATATTTTTCCGGTACTACAGTCGCGCGCGTTTCTAACCCCTCGTGGAAAGCGCATAACGCTAAACGTTACGCTAAACTATGCTATTGCAAACCATAAAACATTTAGCGCTTAACGATGTAACCACTGTATATGTAAGATTGTTTTATGTGTGATCTTTTTAAAGGACAAAGGAATAACTCAATGCGAACGCCGTGACAATTTACGAAGTAAGCGGGACGTTCATTCGACATCGCTCTTTGATTATTTCTGGCATGTTAAGAACCTGATGCCAGACCAATTATCGTGGGTCCACAGCATATCGCAACCAAACCATCCCAACTTTTTCATTTGTGAATTTGGAGTAGACTAACATCAGCACATTATTGCATTTAATACATACTTCAATTCGATTGTTAAATATTTTCATTTTCTCAGTGTCAGGTTGAGTTAAGAACCTGATGCCAGACCAATTATTGTGAGTCCAAAGCATATCGCAACTAAACCATCCTCTTCCCAAGTTGTGCATTAGTGAATTCGGAGTAGCATCAGCACATTATGCATTAAGTACATGCTTCAATTTCGATCGTATACTATTTTCATTTTCTATTAGCCGTATTGGTAGGTTGATGTTTGAGCAATAATGTTCAATTTTCTTCTAAACTATATAACTATATGTCAACTAAATCATTCGTGTTTTTTTCAGAGAAAACCAAAACAAAGAATAGAACCCTGTTCGTATATAAGAGTGTTTATGGATTGTAATAGCACCATATACCAACGGTCTGTTATAGAATTCTATCATACCAGAACTCGTCAATATAGAAGTCTTCGCTATACGGCATACAAGACGAGGTACCAAATCTCAAGCGAAACACACATGCAGTTGGTTAAACCTTTGATGATAAATGGTGGCCGCAAGACAGCCAAGTCAATGAAGCTAATGTTTGATGGAAGAGAAGGCGAAACGCCATAAAGACGGCTGTATATATTATACGGTGCCGGTGTGTCGTTGAAATAGTTGTGCCGTAGAAATCTGGGGTGGATCCAGATAGTATTGAACGGGGCTACATAAGGAAGCCAAGTGAATTAAGCAATGGATTGACGGAAGAGAATGCGATTCGCCATAATGACGGTTGTATATATTATACGCTGCCGTTGTGTCGTGTATATATGTGTGCCATGGAAAAAGGTGGATGGATGAGGAGAAAATCAGGAGTGAAGCGATTGTGCGTATTAAGCTAGTCTTACAACCGGCTGTACGGGCCCCGCAGCTTTTAAACAATTTTCTGATCGCAGCAGCCCCGCAGAGCACGTAGCCTTCCAGTCGTTTACGGGCGGGCTCCGTGCGTGCTTCCTGCGGACTACCTGCGATTCTATGATCGTAGAGCGTCCGCAGCAAAAAAAAACGTGCATACACGTTTTCTCCTGCGGGGCACGTACGGGCAGTCTATGGGCTGAACCCCGTGCGAGTGGCGTACGTGTGACGCGCGTGTGACATACGTGTAACGTACCGGTCCCTTACTATTTCTTCAAAATTTGCCCGTAGACAGCCCGTAGAGCACGTACGGCCGGTTTTAAGACTAGCTTTAACAAGCGCCGGTGTTTCATTGGAAAATTTGTAATGTGGACACATGCCTTACGACGAGTGTCTCCTGAAACCTTTGTGCATTGAAATAACAACCCGGCGTTTTGCGTGGAACCCATAGTGAACGAAGAATTATGGTTTACTTCCGGTTTAAAAAAATAAACAAGACCTTTTGCATTGATATTCAGGAAGTGTCACCAGGTTTATGGCGATTTTCCTTTACTGTAAGTTATATCTAATATGTGATTTTAAGAGTTACACTCAGTAAAAATGCACCCTTCTCTTGAATTGCAAATAATATTCCATATACCCAAACAAGGGAAAAATCATTATTCAATGTCAATCGAAAGCATCACCCAGTCTCATCTGAGTCTGCACAATATCCGAGATAAGCCTGTCCAATTTCCATCATTTTTCCCCAACACCCGATTTCAATTATGAAAGCAATGCAACACCTGACCCCTTTTCCTTGAGCTCTAACATTGCGTCATGACAATTCTTTGCTTTCATTTTTTTTTCGCGATTATAGATTGTTTTGCAACTCTTTGGAAATTGAGCAATTTGGCCTTTGGACTTAATTATTGATCTGTGACATAAAAAATCCAATTTAATACATTCTGACGTCACATGGAGCCAAGGTTATCGATTTTCTACCAGATTTGTTCTTAGTTCGGTCCTATATGAAGGTTTACTGGACGTAATTCGTCATCATGGACATACGAACAGCGCCTAGCAAACATCGCCAAAAATGAGAGGTAATAACGGCGATGCCCGTGTTCAAATTCACGTCGTAAAATTTCCTAAGGAAAACTTTATATATTTACCAACGGCTATCAATTAAACATTGTGATATAAGAATAATGTGAAATGCTAAATTCCATGGTAAAGGATTTTCTCGGACCACCGATGTTTGCAAACAATTGTACTTCGCAGCCCTTCAAGGCGTGAACGCCAATCAACCGTAACGTTTGACGTGCGAACAACGTTGTTGCGATCCCGCGACGTCAAAGAACGAACGATAACTAATAATCATTATCAATCATTAATTATGAACTATTATCTTTTAACCAATTAACATTATTTGATAACATTACGTTGCCATTTTGTCGCTTAACAATCTGAACTTTCTCTTGTTGAATCATGGTTCAAATGCAGGTTACTTTCGCTTATGGTTTTCGCATAATTTGAGTATAGCACTAATGTAGTGGCTCGTTTGGATTTGTCATGTAGCTCATACTAGCAATGTGCCCATATAACATACTTTCGTTCAATCACATACCCGCAACAGGGATTTTGTTCAACTCGATGGCAACCGACTCGTAGACAGAGAAAAGTCAACTAGTAGACACACGAAAGTCAACTCAGAGACCCCCAAAAGGAAACTGGTAGACAAAGCAAAACTATCGTAGCGATCACGGTCGAAATAGTAGGTTTTGTCTAATCTACGAGTTCACTTTTTACTATAAAGATATCGGTAAGAACAACAACGGTTTTCAGCCATTTCAAGAACTTTTCGGCATTTGGCACAACTTTGTGGCAACACAATAAGACAACTCATTGTGGTGCCAGCCCCTTAAGGGCCTGAAGCGACAACGGTTCCTAGATGTTCTTATTAGGACTTTATGACTTTATCAAATTTCCGCAAAGTCCTTCAAAGAACATATATGAACCACTGCCGCTACCGCTCCTTGCCGCTTCCCGTGTAAACAAACCCTTAGGGCCTGGCAACTCAAAAACAACCTAACCGCATCATGTTTTTGGTTTCCCCATAAGGAATGCATTGACCGACAGGTGTGTTAGGGAAAAAACAGAAAAAAAAGCTTCCAATGTAGCCAGGCCCTTTCTATGTTGGCTCCCAGTTACATTGAATATGTATTTATCAATCGATTTGAAATTTGAGATTTGCAATAAAAATAGAATTTACCCTGTCATCTTCAAATGATGCAGCAGCTCCTTTCCCTGTATCCATTTGATTAGCCATTATGTCGCTATCAAAACAGTTATCCAACTTAAAGTAAATCTATTTATCTATCCATTTTTCTTTTACTGTGAAGGTAAGACTTTTGTTGAACGGTCCTTTGTAATATTGATGTATAAACTGTAAGATTTATTAAACAACATTAATTTTTATACCATTTATGTAAACTGTTTTACGTCATGATAAAAAGAATTGTTAGCATTAAAATATGAATCTGTACAGTTTTCTCATAAAGACTACAACAACGCTATGCTAGATTTTATAACGTTATTAACTTGAAAAGCAGTGACATTAATTTCAAATTTGCATGCGACTTAGTAATCTTATATTCCTTGATTCGTAAGATTCAGAGAATTAAGTTGAATACACAGGGCACACAACGCAGAGACAAGCTGCAAGGATGCTAAATTTCCTGTCAAATATGTCGAATCAGTTGATAAATAACAATTACATAACCAGCCCCTTATATGTTGAACATAAAAGGTTATACTTCTACTAAACATGTAATATAACTTTCAATCTGTACTTGAATATCTGCCAATATAGGTTACGCCACATTTCGCAAATCGTGGGTGATAGATATATATGTTAATGTAAAATTACTGCATATCTTATACTTACCTTATTCGAGGTTATATACATAGAAAAGCGAAGGTGGTTTTTATATGTAATACTATTCATAAGAGACAGGTACGGGGTGTTTAACGATAAATGGGCTGCATTGTAAATCAAGCTGTGATTTATTGTTGTTTTCACCCCAAAAGTGAAAATGACAATAAATGTAGCTTTTGTTTAATATTGTCCACTTTTGAAATTGACTAAATATTATCAAAGAGGCCCATCATGAGATAATTTTCCTTTGTTATTGGGTTCCGACCTGAATGGGAGTTTGTTTTCGAAAATACATTTGAATTTAACACATGAAACATTACTTAAAACCCCTCAATAAAACGACTTATGATTCTGTCAGCGGATGTTTGCGCCTGCGGAATCAGATTATACTTAGATTATGGTCCATGACAGCAACACAGGGGAATGGTTACATTTGCGTTTAAAATGCTTATTTTCCCTGTTCCCTGTTCCATATATTTTGTTCGAAAAAAAAATGCATTGTTCACCGCTAGGAAATGAAAAACTGAAAAAAATATCTCAATTTAAAACACAAATGTAACAGAATCGTAACAGGAGTACCCAACGATTTATTCGGTGAAATATCTATTCGGCTGAGAAATCTTACTTGCTGGCATTTTCACAGAATAGAATAAATATGAAAATTTCTTTTTTGTTTTATTTCAAGAAATAAAGTCAATAGAATGCAATGGTTACACGAAATTAACTAAGTTTTGAGCAAATCAGGGCTTAAATATGGGAATATACTAGTTTAAGTGGACTTTCAGAGGGTATGAAACATTCAAGAGTATCTATTCTTGCTGGCAATGGTTTGGTGGCAACAATTTTAGGGCTTTCCTGGCTGGCAAACAAAGAATAAAGTTTTCCTTTTCTTTTCGAATAAGTTTTATAATCTCTATTTTTTTTAGGCGAATGCACAGCGACAACAAAACGACATTTTAAAGCGGAAAGACTGATTTTGAAACGACACGCGAGCTGTGTATTGTGTTGTCAATCACTTTTGCGACTGTAGTTTTGCATCTTTTGTATTGTCATTTAATCCGAATTCAAACTAGGACTCTTTGCGAATATCAAAATTTGAAAGAAAAACTTTAACATAAGACCCCGTTTCAAATTATAGTATGCAACAGTTTTATATCTAACAAAAAGCACAGGTGTAAAAAGACTAGAATCTATAGACTAATGAATAATTAAAGTTATGCAATGCAACCAACTGATCTAAACACATGGAAATAATGAAAACAAGAAAAAACAACAACAATATGGTTAAATATAGAGTGGTCTTATAAACTATTCCATAGGCGTAGCCAGGGAGGGGAAGGCACCCCCCCCCCTTTTTCGGGCCGAAAATATGACTGTAAAACTTTAGCAATTTTCTTTTTTAAAAAGAAAGACTAGAAAACTGGTCTTATAAACTATGATTAATGTGACAATACTATGAATATTGAATTTTTAATATGTTGTTTGTTTTATTGTAGGTTTGTTTTACATTGTATTACTGCTTAAAAATGGTTTTCTTATTTTTCTATGTTAATGTTAATCATAAAATGATAGGTAAAGGTATTTTTGAAATTCTGAATAATCCACCGACATCCTAACGCACTCGCCATCACTCGCCATAATGTGCTTGTTTATAATAGCTATACATAACCAACGTTGAATGAGCACAATTGCTTTAAATGTTTCATGCTGTTAATCTATCGTTAGTGCATAAATTGGCCCCGACAATGTATCCCAAAACCTTGACATGTTAATCGTAAGAATAACTTGGCATAAATTAATTAAAATTTTGAAGAAAAAGATTAAGAATGTTCGTACATAAACTTTGCAATTTAAATAGGAGGGTATGAGTTTCGCTGTTTTTCGTTATCAATGAAATCATAAGGAGCGAAGTGATTATCGTTATTTGCGATTTCGGCAATCATATTTTCATGTAGTTATGATTCATTTCAAAACAACAAGATTCTTTATTCTGTGAGTTTTATTATCTGTGATCTTTTTTTTCGTTAGAGAAGAAAACTTATAAATATAGAGACACGAATGAAAATGAGATATTTGAACAAAAACAGCATAATACATGTTAGCATGTAAATGACAGGGGTTCCTCATTTTGGGAAAGTGCTCTTAATGGCAAAGTGGGTCACTAGGGACGCTTGCAATTCCACAAATACTCTCAATAACAAGTTTGGTTGATTTCTTAGCATTAACGCGCATAAGTCAGACAAATGAGGGGTTCTTTGCACAACACGGAAAATGTGTGCACGAATGAATGGTGCTATTCAAAAATGAGGGTCTTCTGTTCACAAAAGTCTAACACATGCCTTATTAATCTTAACCAACGTCGCGATGAGGCTGTGCGTTCAAAAAGTATATTTCCGACGTCGCGACGTTAGTGGAGTCTGAAACATGTAGTGTATTATTTGGCAAAGCTCCAACGCCCCGTCGACTTTGTCAAGGGTGTAGTATTCATTTGGATTGTTTCAAGAAAATGACAAGACAATCGTGGATTGCATATCCCCCGCCCCGACTTTGGACCTCGTCATACGGGGAGCAGCACCTGGCCATACGGGAAGCTGTTCCTCTTTTTTTCTATACATACTGTTTAAAATGTACTTCTTTTGCGAAATCGAAAAGGTGTCGAGATGTTTAAAAGGCAACGTCATTCTCCTCAAACGTAAGACAAAATCTCACAAGACCAAACGTAAGCATGTGATTATATTAGTAACTATTGATGGCTTGCCAGAAAAATGAAAACTTTAATTGCATGGAGGAAAAATTATATCAATAGTCAAATAGCTTGCATTGGTTAGGGTTTCATTGGTCTAATATGCCTACCCTAACAAAGATCACAACAATTCCGTTTTTCGGATAATTCGATATGGAGTACATTTACTTTCACATTAAAATATTGCCAAAATAAAGTTGAGATATCATTGGCTGTGTACATTATCCCGGCGTGGCCGAATGGATATAGTGGTTGACTCACGGCTGCAACCAGTTCACAATAGCACTGACCAGACGGCGTGAGTTCGAGCCCACTACGGAGAGCACACATGTGGTCGACCTTGTTTTTTACGGAAAACGACAAAGTCCGAAACATCAAAAAATCGCCAAAATTACATTTTTTTCGAAAATTTCAAAAATAACCTTGCGAGGCACAGCTTTGGTATATATTCTATCCAGCTGTGGTGTTTCATCCACCTACAGTGAACAGTAACTGAGATATCGCCTGGACAAAACTATCATGTGAAAACGACTAAGTCCAAAACTTCAAAAATTCGCCAAAATTACATGTTATTTAAAATTACAAAAATAACCTTGCGAGGCACAGCTTTGGTATATATTATATCTAGCTGCGAAGTTTCATCCAGCTACAGTGAACAGTAACTGAGATATCGCCTGGACAAACTCATCTGGACGGACGGACAGACAGACGGACGGACGGACACGGTGCGTTTCTATATCCCCCGCCCCAGCTAGGGAGACGGGGGATAATAATGAAAACAATTTTTTGATCAAAGCCCAATTATATGATTATATAATTTAAACAAAATATCAATGCAAAAACAGGGTTTTACATGCATATCAGCAATTCTTTTGCACGGGTCCTTTAAGATATATGGTGGGTGATATGAGAAATGACATCAAAGGATGAGAGTTTCTAGGTCCTTCGATCTGCATACCAATGCTCTTCATTATGTCAAAATACTACCAATATTAACAACTCTAGGAGTTGGTTATCTCGAAGAAAACCCCAAAAGTATTTATTTCATGTTCGGGTTTTTGAATTGGTATAAAACATAAGGATTTGTGGTATGGCATCTGACTATGACATATTTTTATCCGGATGTCACTCGAAGTA
>LQRL01163626.1:12812-23927 GCA_001703475.1 Hydroides elegans
TACACTTCCCGGCCATCGTAATTTACAAAATAATAATCAAGAGCAATTAAAGATTGACGTGTTGTCAATTTAGTCTTAGAGGTTGTTTAAAGTGTTTATTTTAAGCGAATTTTGTTCAAATAAAATGTTTCGTTAATTATCATTGAGGTTTTTCTTGCTTAGATGAGCTTTTCGGCCATCGTAATTTTCATACCTTAATATTCAAAATAAAAAATGGAAACATATTTTATTTTGAAGAGAACATCAAGACCTTTCAGAAAATGCATAGTTTCAAGATGTAACAAGCAATGCACACGGAATCATATTTGGGTGGTATTACCGACCGGACTATAAGTCTTGGAATGATTATCATGTGTGCTATATATCTGGAATAATGAGAATATGGTTTTACAATATTATAAACAGTGCTTTTACCTAATCTTGTTAAATAAAAAAAAAGAATGAGATACCTTATATAAACACAATTGTTAATGCTATAACGAATGTGCTGTTTTGCCCTTGAAAAGAAAAACACATAAGACTATTAAAAATATAAATGTCCTTGGCAAATATCGGTCACTTATCGCAGACAAACGTCACACCGATTATCACGCACTATTTTATAAACACCCGAATCCTGATTCGGTTTTGTGTCGTTGTGCGATTGATTCAATTGGAATCCTGACTCATTTCGAAATGCATTGATTATCAGTTTCTACGTTTAGTATAGATAAGGGGACTTACTAATAAAAAAACTGAAGAGCTGTCTTTCACCACAATCTAATCGGTAATACCTTTGATAATAAATTATTGTGTTCCTTTTTTTAGATAAAAGGGGTTGAAACGCCCTGATCATTTAAAACTATACGACATAGAAATATGTCAAACTGGTATTGCTATTGATTTGAAAGTGTGAAAGCAATTTCGCTATGACGATACTGACGCCATGACGTCATATGTCATGAACCGAATATGTGGATCATATGTTCGGCAAATTTCTGCTTTCTTCCTTTCCGCACTTCAGAACATACGCTACCTGTTGCACCAAAAAGCCCGAGAACCACCTCTATGCATGGCACCAACAGGCGCCACCAGGACCTGGTGTACGACACCAAAACGGTGGTGTGATGTTATTGTTATGTTGCACGAAATTGATTTCAAAACCCTTATGTTAAAAACCATTCTCTCGACATACGCTACTTGTTGCCTATGAGAAGCTCAAGATCCACATCGCTATGTGTGGCACCGTTTGGCGCCACAAGCGGCACCCAATCGCCTAATGACACAAGTGGCCGCATCGAGTCCCAAATGCTATTTTGCCGACTGACAGATTCTGCAGCGAGCGACAAATTTCCCTTTCAAGTTACACTGAAAACTGATAAAGGGATTTTTGAATAAGCGCAAGAGAATTGCCATGATCTAATTCTAGTGTGATTTGTGCCACGGGTGTGTGTACGGTTACGGGCGAGGGGCGCCTTTAAGAGATTTGTTTGTCGCTGCAGAAACATGCTCATTGTCTTATACATGTGTGTGATGTAAGGAAACATTGGGTTTGAAATTGTGCCATTCAATAAGTTTAAATTGATTAGTTATCTTAATCATATCCTATTTATTTACACCTTGGTTGAGATTTACCAACATTGGATTTTTTAACGAATGCACTGCATATTATATCAAATATACATACACTTCATGTAAATTTACATAACATTAGTTACTCGATTGATGTATATATAAAACAGTTTGATGCTTTGGAGATAATTATCAATTTAATCACATGTCTATACGAATATATTGATTGTACTTTAAGTGGGGTTTCGACCACCTTGTATTGATTAATATAAGGTAGATATGACGCAAGCCACAATTTCGACGTCACGCCACTTCCAAAAACCATCCCCTTTCACCTCATGTCATCGCGCTCAATGCAACAAGGCTAACATTGCAATGGTTCTCCCTGTCGTTTACAAGTATTACGTCCACTCGTTTTCCTGGAACACCGTGTCCCTCTATATACTCACATATCTCCTGCCAAACAGGTCCTCCAATGTATACATCATTGAAAAGGTGCCATTGAAATCAGGATCAGGATTCCACTCAAGAGTATGACATTCCACGCACATGGTACTTGATGCCTTAAAAGCCTCGTCCTCTGTTCGCGTATCAGGTTGACGCATTTGAAATTGTAGGAGTTGCAGTTTCCGATTTGCGTACAATATAGGCCCTTTCATGATTTGACATTTAAATGGTTCTATATTGCTATGTTGTGATGCTTGGCGTAAACAGCAACGGGCGATTATAAATAATATTTGCAGAGATGATGTAGATCCCAACAGGTTCTATTCAGTAATTTGGCCATCAACGTTGTTTTTGTTGTTAGTTTAAGCTTATGTGTATGCGATAATGTATCCAAATTATCCAGGCTCACACTCCTGGTTGTATACCTTATTAACTTCAGCATAAAACTTCATTTGAAGATCTAATTCTGATTCCCACGATTGTATTTCAGATTTGTAAAATGGTAACCTCATGCTTGGTGCTTAGATCGTGCTTAAAACACATCAACTGAATTTATCGAGAACAGAAAACGCCATAATTACGTTTCATTAACGTTTTGTGCCGACCCTGCAAAAGGATTAAATGATAAGGTCGGCAAAAACCGAAGAGCATTTAATGTATTCCAGAGTTCAATCCAAGGCCGTAACAATGTCACAGGTTTGTTTTTGCAATTGGCAATAATCTCGTGTTGTAAAAGGCTGTGTTTTGATCAGTAAAATGGTGACGTTAAATAATTTGTTTGTCATCGAACATGGTGCAGCCCTTTATTAACTCTTGTGCTTAACCCTTTTGGCCCAGATATTGTATTGCTCTATTTTTTTCGAATGGTTTTTGGTATGCTGACTGGTTTCATTCATAATATCGGGATGTGCGTAATGATGCGAAATGTTGACTTCTCTGTGATTTCCATGGAAACAAGGGCGATTGTTGAGCGACGGACTGTTGAGTTGAGTTCCGGTGAAATTGAGGTCACTATTTGGTGAAAAGGATAAATCGGTGTACCAAAGACCTTTGACGTTTATCTTTCAAAAATGGCATCCCATGCGAAGAGTTGGGGGTATATCTATCATTTAACCTTAAGTCTTATATTTTTATTATTAAAAATGCTTAAATCCGCGTTAACGCAAAAAGAAAACTCGAGAAAAATGCAAAAAACGGGTTTTTGCATGAACAAGCATAAATTGCTTTGTTTTAATATATATGTGGCTTTCGAACTTTCTGTTTTCAAGCTTTTATTTGCGCGCCTAGTTTGCGTAAATCCCGGTTATTTGTTACTCAAACCGTCTCTAAATGTCATCTACTCTAGTTTAAAACACCCATTAGTGTCTAAATCGTTATTATATCCATCTTAATTTGATTCAAATATTTCCTATGATATTCATCATTTTATATTAGCGTCACTGAATAGAGTTATACGGCTAAAATACGTCTCCATTATCAAGACATAAATGAACAGCACCCATCACTTATTCAATGGAGAGCACTAAAACATTTCATCTTGTCCGTTTCATTTCTACGGCAACAGAGAAAATTGCAAAGCAAATATTATTTCACTGGGAACAGTTGCTTCTTTTTTCCTATTTGCAACCACAATAAATACAGTAAAATTATATTGGTTTAATCAGTAGACTATATACAGTGAATTGCGTTAGTGTAGCGCTCCAAAAACCAAATCTTGACGCAATTCAGTGTGATCGCGTCGGTCCTTAATTTAATGCATCGGTTAGCTAAATGTGTTGGAAATGACCCGAAGGTATCAAAATACACATTTCTCTTGCTGTAAATTGTCGTTCCATAAACGCCCCCATTTTGGAGCAGTCCTAGATTTTCATGCCCATAGGGATTTCTCATTTGAGATGTTTTTTTGGTAACAATTACCCTACTGCTGCTATTTTTAGATTTCTTTACAACTGGACATTTGCAGGATATTCTGAGATTTGTCTCCGGAGCTGGAAGCTTATTTTTAAACGATAACTAAAAATGATAGAATGTATACGTGTATATCCCGAATTATTTTGGACACAGGCAGTGCCAGCGAACATATTACATGAAGCCTTTTTTCGCGAACGCTGTTCTTTTTTCGACAGGTTTCTGCGACCGTGTCAGTCCCAGGGTATATAGAGCTTCCAAAAGATTGTATGGTTAGTGTAATTATGATTTTATACTTCACTGAGCCCAAACGCACTTCACTATCTGCTCTAATCTCAGATCCGAGATGTTCTATCGACGAGGGTACACACTTCTATTGACAATCGATGATGTAAAACGGGGGAGATTCGAGAGACATTAAGCAGCAGTAAATGTCCTTCATCCTATCCGTTTATGGAAGGGAGGGGGATTTCTCCAAGGGGTCTGCAATGCTTGGGAATTGGAGCGGCAAATTAAGAAATCGACCGTGTATAGCGGAGGTCGGTAAAGGGATGAATCCATTACGGGTTATATGATCAACCTGTTCTAATTATTTATTGGTATTGAATATAAATGCAACACCTTAAACAAAACATTTGAGAATTCAATAATATTGAATTTGATTTCAGGTGTTTATATTTAAGATATATTCTATTTTACTTTTATTATACATGTACATGATTGTTGGATCAACACTTGCTCTAACAATAGATAATGTAAAAACAACTTATACATCCACGAGCTGCATTGACACTGCTTGAAACTACCACTGATTAACCTACACTAGTTGGCTGTATCCAGGACTCATTAAATGTAATGAGCAAAGAGCAGTGGGTTGGATGGCTGTGTTGTTTATAAATAATTGATAAAGTAAATAAAGATGTGAACTTATAAGGCTGGTATTGACATGGTTTGCATCATCAGGCATCGTAAGCAAAGAATAGAGATCTGATGGCGTATTTTGTCTTTTGATATTCTAGAAATCGTACTAAATTGAACTGTTACGATCGATATTTAATATTCTACAATCAAACTTTATTCTAAATAGTTGCATACAGATTTAGTTGGGCATTTATGTTGCAACATATTAACATATATGGATAAATTCCTTTTCATCTTAAAAATTCGATTAATATCCTTTAATGTTTTAATTGTAAGACTGGTATTCCTTGTGAGTGTATAATTAAGGGTTGCTTTACTATGAAAAAAAAAACATTTACAAGAAATTTTCGTTCAAGAACATGCTCATCAAGCCTTATGGGAAAATGAGGTAACAATGAATTGATGAGGCATGACTGAAATAATGAACTTAACAGACAATATGCTTGGTGCATCAGGGGACCCATTTATTCTGTTCTTCTGTTCCCCCTAGTTTCCTATTTCTCATTTTATTGGATCCTTAGGAATTACAGCCACTTTCCAAATGCGATTAGTGCCAGCCAGAGTAGCCGCCGGAGAACTAGTTCGATGATGTAATTGTGATTGTAATAATCACATTCGCTTAGCTTTGATTATGGAAAGGAGGCATGTGCTAAGTCATTAGCTAATACGGGCGGGATAAGGGCAGTTGCATTAGAAACTGGGGAAGGGTTCGTCCTTGGCTCCTAAGAAATGGCAATGCTGATATATGTCTGCCCTAGTGAAACACGGGTATCGGCAAGCGCAAATGTATAGTTTCAGGAGCTTAAACCTAATTATGTGCTTATTGAAATAATGAAGAATTATAGTTTACAGTTATAGTTGCAATCGGAAGCAATATTTATGAAACGACAAATTGTCATTTCTCTGGAAACTGTTTACTTTTCTGTTCAGATATTATAAATAAAACTTTGCTCAAAAGTATAATATTAAATGGGTCGTGATGCCCCGCAAAATGTCGTTAGTATTCTCTGATTAATTAGAAAAACAGAAAAGTGAGAAGGCTCGCTTTTAATAAGGCGACAATTAATAGAAATATCTGCAAATGTAAAAAAAAAATACCCAGATAATACGACCTCATCTCAAACTGTCCTGCGAAAACAATTGTCTCTCTTCTACACTAATAGAACATTTTAAAAGGGCTACGTAGAATTTATGAAGGGTACCCCACGACAAAAAGTTTTTTTTTCTCTCAAAAAGTTGTTAAATCACCTTTAAACTACTTTAAGAAAATGAACAACAGCAAAATACTCCTTTTTGAACATTATTTTTTTTTTCTAAAAAGGTGTTCATTTTTTTAAAGCCAGCTGAGCTGTTCCTTCATTTCTAGCCAGCTTGGAGCAGAAGAGGAACACCGTTTGAAATTATATTACTATTCAATTTACCTAAATCTCATGTCATTTATAATAAATAACGGGTTATAAGACAATTGCAAGCAACTACGATCAATTTGCAATTAATTAATCTCATTAATTATCACAAAATACATAAATTATCAAAAAAGCTGTTCCTCAAATAACTAAAATCTACAAGCTAGAACGAATTTCCTCAAAATCACAAAGCCAGCTGGGATTTGCTGGGGAACACCTTTTGTGAGGAATAGCCCGTGAAGTACGCTTCATTTATCATGTATATTGGTAATCTAGAACAAAGTTTGAATTATAATAGAATTCCAGGCAACCCGATATAAAGCCGAATCCTGCAGTTAATGTTTAGAAATCGGCTGATGAACCTGAATCAGGTTACTGAGTAAAACATTCAGTCCAAAATAAGTATACCGAGTATATATAGATTGCATAATGTTAAAATATATTGACTGAGTACTTTGGCACGCTTTCCTTTTCGCCAAAATCCAAATCGATACTATTTTATGTTTTCACTCCGTATATCAAAATATAAAACTGCGATGTTCTGGAGGATTATATGACAGATTAAACAAAGTAGGATCCATTACGGGTCTTTAATGTTTAATACTTTCTTGTTTAATGCACCCGAGAGAGTCAAAAACATGGTAAACATCGGTCGGTCACAGCAACATATAGCCCACCGTGTGTTTTCATTAACCCAGTTTTGGGTCGGTCCAGACATCATGTAAATTATACCTCTTAAAACACCTCTATAAATGTGAGAGCCCTGACTTTCAATATTCTTGGTGGTGTGAGACCCCTAACCGCTCTTGATGTTTCTTGTATTCTATTTAGTAAGATCATTAAGTAAAGATGACATAAAACCATTTCAATTTTTAAGAATTAAAAACATATTTTGTTTAATATAATTTATATGTAGGCCTGAACATAATCTCTAATTTCGCCTTTATTTACTGCTTAAATACGAATTGATACCAAAATTATCTGCATTTTTCTTGCTGCATGTTTATCGTTTACTTGGTTTAATAAACTTTTTTTCGACAAGAGAACTGACCTACCCGTGTATAACCAGTCATCACAAACAACTCCCAGGTTGTGATGCTATGAAAAGGAATTTTCAGTCAGGAACCATGTCGCCCAAAACTGACTCTTAACATCAACGTCCCCATTTTTGTCCACATACTCACACAAAAAAAAAACGAAAAACAAAAATGAGCAAAACAAAAAGAGCATCCGAGTGTTTCAGATGATACCCCGTCAACGCTTAGAAATTCAACCATCGCGGGTGACAAAAAGACATAGAGCGTGGTGTGTGTTTAATTCGCACATAAAACTTTACAGTGGAAGGTCAAAGAACTTTGCTTAATGACGATGGTGGCGCTGGCCAAACTAATTATTTCCATCCGTGGTGGTTTGTGTTTTTTTTGGAGGATTTTGAATTTGGACAGAAAGAATTTCTCTTGTGCGTTGATGATGTGTCTTTTCCTCCAAAGTGCGTCAGTGCAAACGATGCAACGGAATTTGTGCAATCAACGTATTTTGTCTGTCGAAAATTGTAGGCTTTGAATATGTATTTTTTTCTGATATAAAAGAAATGACAAGTTCATCAGAGAAAAATGAAAATCTATATTCAAACAGGTTTAGTATGGGTAGAATGGAAAACACCATGAACATCAATCTATTTACGTATGACGGCATTTCATATTTCATACGGCCTCCAACATTGAACAATACATATGTTTTTATATTTTTGAATTGTTTGAGTTTTAATAACAACAGAAACAATTACTCTTGCCGCGTTGATGTTTTTTTTCTTTTGAAGTGCATATATGTCGTCGACGATGCAGCGGAATTGGTGTAACTAACGCTTTCTCAAGAAAATGTTTAGGCTTGAGTTTTTTTCAGAATAAACAAAATGGTTTTAATTGGTAAATTTACATTAAATGAGTACGAGGTACTTAGAACAAAACTATTACTCGGTAATATGTCTAGCATATACAAACAGACGTTATGTTTTTCTATATAAAAAACAACAACCGTGCATAATTATTCGTCGCGGACGTAGGAGTAAAACCGCACCAACGACACTTGGATGTCAGAGGTAAAAAATGCTCGTCCAACGTATAGTGACGTAGGCCTACAGTGACAATAGCCAGAATGTATTACACATATGTGATCAAAAGGAAAAGTGCTCACGGTATAACGTCTTTGTTCAACGCACATAACTCATGAATCACCAAAATATATAACTGTTTATCAAATTGTTAGTTACAAAGCCCTACCAAAATTTCCAACAGTTTTAATGTGAAGTTGTTGTACTCGTTTCTTCTTTTACCAAGTTATATAAAAAGAGCTATAGTATAACTACAAACAAACTCATAGTTAATCCAAAGCGGAAGCCGCCCCAAAACCCTAAGAATTATTCCCGGAATTAAGTGATAGCGACACCTTGCAAATGGCCGTTCCATCTTGCCATCTGCTCCCATGTGGGGATATGGGGCCTTTATGTCGTCTTGTGTCATCGTGAAAATAGCGACGGCTTCTCTTAATTCTAATAACCAAGTGACAAAATGCCGCCTTTAGGTATGTCTTTGGTTGGTGACGCTGACGACGCAAAAAGGTGGTTGGTGATGGGTACATGGATTAAGGGGGATTATTGCTGTGTTTGAATGGCATTTTTAAGAAGTAGGGCGCTAGTAGATATCGAAACGCTTTATATTTTGGGATTTCACCATAACAATGAAATTTATTCATCAATATTTTCAAAAAAAAATGTCGTATATATTTGGTTGTAGACGTTTTGAATCACTCCTTAATATGATCTAATTAATTTGGTTTTAGTACTTGAATTTCTTCGAACAACCTAATATTGTCCCTTTATCATTTTTGTTTTACAGATTTTACAAGGCAGCGCACCATCCATCCTCAGCAAATCGTTAAGAAGAACCTCTCCTGTCTGTTTCATCCAATAGCTCCACTCTCATCTCTGCCATAACCTTAGTGTCACCTCAAGGTATGTCATCCGCTATAACAAAAAAAAGTCGTCACGAAAAATTACTTTTCTTTTCAACAAAAAATAATGTGCTGCCATAGAAAAGGTCGCAACGGCTGTCAAAATGACGCGTTGATTAGTTTATGAGAAATTGCTTTTTCATCCACATTGCTTCACGTTTTTGTGGCTCGTCTTTTAGGCTTGGAACATGGAAGTGAGTATTAATCCCTTGAGGAATTAATTGAATGGATTATTGATATTAGGGTACAGCTTGTAAATTAAATTAATGTATTGAAATCGCTTTGGCTAATCGTTTTGTAATTTCCATCACCGAATCGCATCGAACGACGTCATATTGTTGCACATATTCCGATTGCTATTCGATTACCTGTGATTGCAATAAGAATTTGTATCAGATATAAAACGTCATATTGAATAATGCAAGGCAAGATACGAATTCGCGAATTTACAGAGAAGTATTAATGCAAATTAAAATCCAAGGCACATTGTCAATATATTTCAAAACATTCATTTTATTTGATTAAGGAATTGCAACTTTAATTTGCTGAACGAGTGTCACATCGAATCAAAATATGATGATTTATTTAAAAAAAAAAGAAGAAAAATATTGAAATTGCAGCCTGAAAAACAGGTCAACCCACCTTTACGTATAAAATCAATCCTTGACAAAAACGTATACTCATTACCGATCTTCTTAAAAAACCCTTCATTAAACCCACCGCGCTAACGAAGCCGGTGGGCTTAAAACAAGGACGGGAAATGAAGGAGATGACCTTCGTAAATAGTAGAAAAAAAGAGAGAAAGAAAAAAAATGAGAGAAAAAGGTGCGTTTGACACGAAGTTTTCTACTTCGTCATGGTCGCTGGTGACTGCTCGGTGTCTGTTGTGGGGTCCAATGGGTGTGAAAAATGAGCAGCGAATGGGTGACAGGTATTTAGGGGGAGGCACCCAGCTTTAATTATATAAGAATATTTGTAAGATTTCTAAAAGATTTAGATGTTGTTGATAAGTGTATTGTTTGAAATAGCCAAACCTTGAATGATTCAGTTAATGAAATCCAAAAATTATTTGATTGTTTATAGAGTATCATTAATTAAACGGGTCGGCCATTGAGTCAACTTGTGCAAAGTGACCTCCACCACATTATAATGGCCCTGTTTCCCAAACACGTTTAAAAGGAAACGGACAGGGAGAATCTTGTCTTCCCAACCTCATAATTCCCGATGACGTTTAAAAGGAAACGTATTATGTCGAAAACCTTGTCTTCTCAATCGGTTCTGTGTTAAGCCACAACCTCCACAAAATACCGATGGCGGATCTCGACTGACAATTAGAGACCCCTCTCACTTCCGGCCCTTGAGACTATTTTCTGTTTCCGGTTTCTACTCAATTTCTCGAGCAACGACCAAGGAAACCCGGGGCTTCAGGGGGCTGAGCGGATATATGTCAATTTATTACATTTTTGTTGTTGAATTATTAGTGGTTTTTAGAATGAAGAACAGATTTTGATGAGCGGATATATGTCATTTTTGGTCACTTTTCTTTTTAGTTTTTTTTTGTGGTTTTGGAAATGTAACGTACATTTTTCTTAATAATTTGAGGAAATTACGTTACCTGATGACGATTTGATTATCTTTGATTGAGGAAAATCATGATGAGCTCGGGATATCGGCCAGCATTTGCGGCATTACGATGAAACCGGATATGTACGAGGGCGGAGCAGTGAACCAAGAGAAGCAGGCAGAGACTCAACTGAAACAGGCAGAGTGACAGGCCCGTAGAGGGAGATGCGACTGGGAACTGTTTAAGCTACGACGTAGCGTTTTTTACGAATTGTTTGAATGTGCCAAAGATATAAATGTTTGTCTTTAT
>LQRL01163636.1:0-10061 GCA_001703475.1 Hydroides elegans
GGGGGTAGCTTCAAATCGATTTCAGATTACCGTGGGGGTAGCCTCAAATCGATTTCAGATTACCGGGGGGTAGCCTCAAATCGATTTCAGATTACCGGGGTGGTAAAAATTAGGGGGGTAGCTTGAAATCGTTACACCGGTTCAACATTTACTTGGCCCGCCACTGACTTTCACTTTACTTTGGCGGCGCGGAGTAGTCACACGATAATGCTCGTTGGAGTGTGGAGGGTACAGACAAGGATTGCCTTCATTATCGCGAACACTGCCATTAAATTACCCCGCTTCAAAGAGTCGCCATTTGTTGCCTCCACAATATATTATATCTGCAAGTTTATATTGAAAACATCCTTCACGGTCTTAATAGGGTAGGAAAAATGTAAGAACTGATTTTTATCATTATTTTTTTACAAACTATCTTTTTGCAATGGAGGTTGAAAATTCAATGACTTTTTCGTTTTTATTGAAAAATATTATCATTCACATATTTAATTACGAAAAAAGCCAATATTAACCATTTTATTTTGTTGGAACTTTTTCAATTATTACTGGAAGACTCGACTTTTGAAATAAAATAAACATCTCGCTAAGAGTTCAATGCATGTGAATCTATTATAATTTGTAAATGGTTCGATCACATATCCCGAAAATAAAATCTACTGCTTGAAAATTAGAATATGATTTATATTTCATATATTATAAATGTATGTATATGGTTTATAGTTCTAGTGTAGGTAGTTGGATAGGGAGATTTTAAGTCTGATGGAAATGACTAAACCAGAGACTGATTTTTTAATATTTCATTTTCAAAAAAACATTAAGATTAGTTTGTATCCAAGTGATGATGAAATGTAAAAATAAGTCGAACAAAGATATACTTTCGATTATTACTCTTACTCATTCCTGAGCTAATCAAGTAACGCATATAGCGAAAATGTGAATACATGCGCACCGTTTTGAAAGAACAATTGTATTTATTGACAATTGTAAAACAGATATAAATAATGAGTGATGATCGAATTTTTTTTCTTAATGGGTAATAAAAGACAAATAACTTCCAATATGTGTAACAAATCACGTCCAATATGGTTAAAACATTTTAGTTGTGTAAGACATTTCTTTTTTTTTTTTTCAAAAATCGTTTGTATTTCACAGTTGCCATAATTTATCTAAAGAAAATTAGGGTGTAGCCTCTTTGAACGAATCGAGGACCGGTAAAACAATTAGAAATAAAACATAAATCATAGATTCATATATTATAAATGTATGTATATGGTTTATAGTTCTAGTGTAGGTAGTTGGATAGGGAGGTTTTAAGTCTGATGGAAATGACTAAACCAGAGACTGATTTTTTAATATTTCATTTTCAAAAAAACATTAAGATTAGTTTGTATCCAAGTGATGATGAAATGTAAAAATAAGTCGAACAAAGATATACTTTCGATTATTACTCTTACTCATTCCTGAGCTAATCAAGTAACACATATAGCGAAAATGTGAATACATGCGCACCGTTTTGAAAGAACAATTGTATTTATTGACAATTGTAAAACAGATATAAATAATGAGTGATGATCGAAATTTTTTTCTTAATGGGTAATAAAAGACAAATAACTTCCAATATGTGTAACAAATCACGTCCAATATGATTAAAACATTTTAGTTGTGTAAGACATTTCTTTTTTTTTTCAAAAATCGTTTGTATTTCACAGTTGCCATAATTTATCTAAAGAAAATTAGGGTGTAGCCTCTTTGAACGAATCGAGGACCGGTAAAACAATTAGAAATAAAACATAAATCATAGATTGTTTGTAAATATCATTTATTAAATAACTATACCCATGTGTAACATTGAAATATTTATTTGCGTTGATAAATATACTTCAAAATATTGACTGTATGTAAAACATGAACTATGCAATATTTTGGCATGAGGAACAATAATATTTTAACTGAAAACAATTTTAAAGCAATATTTACGTATTTTTTATTTGCCAGTTTCCTCTCTGCAATATTTCCAGTTTGCCTCTTTTCGTATAAATACAAAATAATTATTTCATTTTTAAAATAATAAGTTAAGTTGCATTGACAATATATAGGCTATAGTTGAAGCTTCATAATATATAACAATGTAACTTTTCACACAGTTCTTTTCCGACTATCTTTTAGGACGTATCATGACATCACTATTTTATATTTCTATTATTTTAAGGAATGTTTAAACCAATATCACAAATTCTTAAGGAATGTATGTTTCATGGAATGTGCGAATGTCAATACATCGGAACACAAATCACCAAATTAAAACCAGGTGCATCAACCCAAAATAAAAACAATACATAACCGTATACAGACAGATATCGTGAAACTTGCAACCGAGTCAAACATCTAAAATGAATCCGTTTGAATCGGACACGTCGAAGCTACGTAATAAAAGCAAAGGGAAATTAAGTATGAGAGCGGGGTCAGTATATGATCTCAGCCAAAATACCTTCGTGTTTTTCTTATACACCAAATTTAGAAGCAATATCTTGTGAATATTTTTGTCATTAATTGGGGTTCACTATATACAAAACATCTCCTAAAACGTTTTTATTTGCTGCTTTTAAATATATTGACACTTGTTAGAATTTTGTTTTTAAACAATTATAACAAATACATACAAAACAAAGCACCAACAAATGAAAACAACATAAAATGCATCATGTGGCAAGATGGGATGGCTTTTAACAAATAATTATATTCCTTAACTGAACACATTATATGACTCAAAAATTTAAATAATTATAATGATTTTCGCATATATGGAGCTTACAATATACATATATCTTAAAGGGCGCTCACAAAATGGCAACATTTAAGCACATAGAAAAAAACTTTTCAAGACAAATCAAATTCATGATAAACCTCTTTGATATTTGTTTGTTTTCTTTAGTTTTTAGGAGGTGGGGTAGGATACCCAAGTTTATTCATTCATAATTTGGTCATACTCTATCAACCTTTTAAATTAAAGTCAAAGAATATGCCTCATCCATTTTCCGTTAAAGCCACCTATAGTTTATCTTAATATATATCAATTTATTTCAAACAATTATCGAAGCATTTTCATTATTGTAGAATCTTGCGGGTGCTGATTACCAATAATATGTAAATACAACATATATATCAACAGCAAAAAATAAATTAATCTACTATGTATAATCTAGTATATAAACAGAATATTGTTGAGCGAACATGTTGTGAACAAGCACTGAGATTAGAGAATATAGCATGACTAGTTTGAAAACAAGACTTCCGTCTTTGAACAATACAGGCCTTTTTTGAAAACAAGACAGCTTGTTTTTGTTGAATATATAAACGTTTTAGTGTTTAACACCAATTAAATTTCATATAGTTTAAAGCAATAACTTCTTGTACAGCTCTATATGGCATATGAGAACACAATCATATAAAACCTATGTCACAGTGTCACTTAAGTGTCAATTTTCACTTTCAATCCTGGAATTGTTGTCAAATATGTCATTCGACTTTATCCCTTAATGCTAGATAGCATCAGCCATTGTTGGCATTTGTCATGACCATTCATTTACTTGGATATGACTTAAAATACAAAGTATTTCTTTGGTACCTTTGCTATTGATAATTGTCTAATTTAATATCCGAATATTCCATCATGATTTTAATTTTATGTCATTCTTCACACTTCATATAATCCAATCACACATTTTCTCCACACAAAAGCCTGTCTTTGGTATATAACGATACTGTAAGTGTCACACGACATCAATGCTCACGCGAATAAGAGAGCATTCGCGGGATAGAACCAAGCATGCCCAGGAATTTATCCGCATTAGCCGTTTGCGCTTAGCCATTGCTCATGAGCGTATGAGTCATCTGGGAGAAAGAGAGGAGGGGGTTATCCGCACCGGCACCGGGCTCACCATCCCTCAATATAACAGGCTGAAATATATCAATAAACATATATAAGTATACAATTTAGAGGGGCTAACAGCTATTTAAAATGATAATTATTAAATACATACAATAATGTTTTTGAATAATGATAATCATTATTTAATAAATTAAACAATTAACCACATCATTATGAACATTTCAGAATTTTGCAATGTTTTTGCAATGCAGAATATCAAGGTACACTCATTTATTAGAATTAGTACCGGTAACTGAAATGAAACTGAAAAAAATCTAAGCCAAGCAGGTGATGTGTCCACTAAATCATAACTTGAAACTTGTTCATTTTATAAAGTTAAAATCTTAATTCTCAATGATAGAGTCTAAGGTACGAGGAAATATCTAATACATGTAATTTGATTGGGATGTCATAGAGAAATAAATAACACATCGAACAAGTTCATAAATTCAATGTCTTCGTTCACGCTCAAGTTCAAAATCTTTATATTTCTTTTTTATCTGTACTTTAAATTATGTTGTGTTTTTTTTTTGTTCCGTAATAACTGATATTATGACTATCATCTGTATAATTAGATCAGTTTGATTAAATTTTAATGAATATGTTATGTGTCAAATGCACCCAACTTACTTATTAACTTTTATTCTAATGACAAATCTAATGTACTAAGAAATATCATTTCATTTTTTTGCCATGATAAACTGCTTTTTATTCAAACATATTTTCGTCACCATTTTGCAAAAGGGATTTTTAAATACCTGCGTTTAATTGAACAGATGTCTAGCATTTGCAAAAGATTGACATAACGCGATTGACAAATAATCTAAATTCATGATAATGGGAATTTAAAGTGCTAAAACTGGGGATGATTATGTACTTAATTATTGTTTATAAATATATTCAAATGCAGCTGTTTATTATCTATCTTTGGATGTAAATTGGGCTTTAGTGCTTGAATTTAAACGTGTTTTATTTTATTTTTTAACCTTTTTTCTTTTAAATGTGTTATTCATATTCGATCAAAACCAACATATTTGTGTTTTGTTGCGATAAGATGTTGAATATAAAATATTTCAGATAATTAATATTCATGATATCCGATGTTTTATATAATTTGAATTAGGCCCTTCAATTATTTAATGTAGTTATTTGCTCAAGGGATAAAAAAATATGACCAGGATTTGATTTTGCCTTTTGCATTTTCTTGACGGAGAACAAGAATCTTTAATAGAAGTATTATCCACTTATTGACCATAAATTATACAAATATTATTTCTTTGCGCTTTGATATCTCCAAAAAAAAATCATTATAAAAATACCATATTTATACAGTGTTTACATTAACCATTTGTTTATGTCATGAAAATTTAAAAAAAATGTATATTTAGCAAAATTTTTAATAAATGACGTTAGTAAAAACATCACGTGCTTCCATAAATTATATTGATTATTCCACTTATTTGCCAGTATATTTTTCACGGCAAGTGGCCATGCACAAAGTGCCTTTTAAATATATTTCTAGCTCCCCTAACAATTGTTATGACGGTGATCAGACTCAGTAATGTTTTAGCAAATGTTATGGAATAGACTCCCAGTACTGGACTTTATTGTACTCATGTCACTACGCCAGCTTTCTTTTGAATTGAATAGACTTCCAGAACTGGACTTTATTGTACAAGTTTCACTACGCCAGCTTTTTGTTTTTTATTTAAAACGTATAAATAAGAGTTGGTAGAATTCTATTGAATACACTGCTTATTTTACAGTCACAATCCCAGCCTTTACCCCTGGATATAATGCTTTTCAAGGCTTTAATAATACAAATCGGGAATTCCTCGTTTTACATATCTGCGTTGGCGATGGTTCGACTATCGTCCTAAAATGGCGTAATAACTGCGTATTAAGTACCTTATAAAATGAGTGGCGATTTTTGTCAAGGCGTCCCTTCCTATAGTGGAAGAGTAGGGTTTGGGGCGGAGAGGGGTGGGGCAGGGGGTGGGTGGTGTAAGAGGTCTGGATCGGGGGTAGTCGTTATGACCCGGCGGGGTAAAAATTTGGGGGAGGAGGATTCAGGAATATATATTTTTGGAGGGGGTTTATCGACTGGATTTTTGTCAGGTTTGGAGGGGGTTAACTTAACTGGGATGATATAGGTGGGCTGGGGGGTTGGGGGAGTTGTGATTTTGGCGACGCAAGGCAGGGTGGGGTATAACATGACCCTTGCATAATTTGCTACTATCCGTATAGAATGCAGGGCAAAATAATTGCATTCAACTGTATATTCAACTTCATCTCTAAAAGAATGATTTCATTTACTAGAGTTATCGGTATATACAAGCATTTGTATTCCGTAGTTGGCTTTCTAGACAAGTTTTGATATACATGCATTTATTTCGATTAAGTGAATTTCCTCGAGTGATTTTTTCCATGCGATTGAATAATATAATGATAATTACAAGGCGTGTTCACCACTATGGCAAAAAAAGTGAAAGACCAAGTAACAGTGCCTTTTTGGAATGTGTCTAGATTTCATCAATATACTCATTAAATATCGGGAAGAAAAGAGCATTATAATATTTAAGAATGATTTATGCATAAACTTTTAAGATACTATGGTTTAATGACGAGTAGTTCTCCGTCAATTAAAACTCAAACCAAATAAATGCTTATGAAATGTGGTCAATTAGTGGATAATACGTCTAGAAGAATGTTTGGAATTCAATTTATTTTTCATACACGAAAGCGATTGGCAAAATACAATCATTCACTTCCACTGTGTAACAAATATATCTATGCTTTATATATATGTGGCAGCGAAACTTTATCTAAGCGAAACTATAGTTTCGCTAGCGAAAGATTAATTTCTCTAATAATGTTGGAAAAAATAGTCTATTAAAGATACTTTAACAGCCAAGATTTAGGATTTGGCCTAAAATTATTATGTTTCATGTATCTTTTGATCCAAGTATGTGTATCAGTGACATTAAGCACACTCCTAGATAGGATTATCCGTGAGTTGAGTCATGCACTGAACTCGGGGATTAATCGGCTTATTTCGATTACATTATTGAATAGCACTCCATAAAAAGCTTTGAACAGATTGGTTAGATGACCAATAATATATTTCTATACATATGTTTAAGATAAACAGTGATTAAAAGCCTTATATATAACATTTCGACATAAAAAAACTTACATGATCCGAAAAATTAATCTTTCGCTAGCGAAATTAAAGTTTCGCTGAAAATTAAAGTTTCGCTGCGACATATATAGATTATTACAAATTTGCGCATACATAAAATTGAAGTTGTTATAGCGTCTATTTTGCATATTGAGATACACTTTTTTTCGTTGCTTGACTTTTCTAATATCAATTTGGTACTTTCATTCCAACAACATTTTCAAAATTGATTTTTAGAAAACTCAGACATAAAAGCTGTTTCGTCATTACGCCAAAACAAACATGGTCGACAGGTAGAGGGAAGGTGTGTTACATTGAAAGCGCCACTTACCTACCTTACTGGGCACAAGCGGAAGTGACCTTCCAGCATCTGCGCATGCGTTAGTGCCTCCACCCCCTGGCGGCAGGTGCCAGTTGTAGCCTCCGGGTGCCGCTTCCGGCGTTGTATTTCCGGTCAGAGAGCCGTTGGCGCCACTGCCGCCACCGTAGAGGTATGCTGAGGAACGGACGACGGGCACGGCGATACTACGGCAATTGTTGTTGGTCTCCCTGTGGATAAGGATAAAGGAGAAAATGGATTAAGGGAAACAAGTAAGAATAAAATAGCTGATGAGAGTAGGCAAATATTTATAATTGCAGTAATTTTAATGACTGCTGCGACGCTACAGCATTGCTATTCGTTTATCTATAGATAAGGATAACGCAAATGCCTTAAAGAATAAGAACCTGAAGCAAGCCTTTTTAGAATGATAAATGTATGCCTATCTCTATTTAAAAGAACGGTAATCAAGTGAGGATCCAGAAAATGTCGAAACGACGAGGCACCAACGGTATAAAGCCGAACGGGGTCGCAAAATTAGAGTTTGATATAACATATACATAAGAGTGAACGGGGGAGAGAAGACGCCCCTAAAAAATACGAGCCTATTTATTTTGAAATTATCTAATTCTTTTAACACATTTCACCCAGAATTTTAGCCGCTAGGGCGTATTGATATTACAATGTTTTCTTGGCATTGCTGCAAGGTTCTCTATTATCATGTAATACAATATTGAGGGTGTTGCTTGTTTTGTTTAAGCTATTGTTGAAACCGCCCTCTTTGTGAGTTTAGAAGGTATAATGACCTAACATAATTTTGCACACAATGAATGTTCGAATGTAACCCAATATATCTTTTATCTCAACACTTTGCTCCGACGCCTTTTCTGAAAACATTCCATATTTATTTTTACAAGTAAGGAGCTTGAAGAGAGGAAACTGTCTAATTGAACGCAATATTTCCTACTTCCAATACAATTCGAATTCAACTTTTACTTTCCTAAAGAGTGGAATGCTGCTATTTGTCTTTTCACTTGATGCAATAAAAGGTCCTTTAAGGATTACAATGCTAATGTGATATTATAAACCCCCCTTTTCTGGCAAAATATCCCTGTTGTCTTTGTAATAATACAAGGCCATGGGTGTAAAACAAAAAGCTTTACATTAATAGCGTCAGATTTGCAGGTTGCTTTCTAGTCGACAGCTCTTGAAACAGACTTTTATGCAGTCATTGATAAAATCATAATAAGCATAATCTATGATTTCCCCTCTCACACGCCTCAATGAAAGCGTACAATCGATGTAAAGGATAGGGATATTTGGCGACAATTTGCGACGATTAAAAGCAATTTAAGTGTAATTTGACTAACTTAATGATATCAGAAAAAATATGCCACTCAATAAAAGAAAGGCGAAAGTGTTATCAAATCGCATAAAAATAGAAACCCTTTCGATGCAGCCAATAACATAACTAAAAACACAGAACAAACAATGGGAAATCGAATAAGAACTGGAAAATGCATTGTCGCGCTATTTGCAGTTTATTGTCATTAAACATTACAAATGCAGCTCATAAAAAACGGAAGATGTCGGATTATCCAAATAAGGTAGGAATCAAGCTTTCTCGGGTTCAAGAGAAGAATGGGAACCATTGAGACATGTGAATGGGGAAATCCGAAACGAAAGCTGCTTGTCTTTTAGACTTGCCAAGCAAAAGTGCTCCTTTTAAGAAGAATCCGCTTTGACTCTTAAGGGCAAATGTCGCTATAATAAAAAGTCAAAATGTCAGGGCAAATAAATAAATACTGCATTATGATTATGCTAACATGTTTATCCAATATGCCTGCACTCGAAACTGGGCTGATTCAATGAATTTCAACCACAATGGGTAATCCTAGCCCGGCTACAGTTTTGACTGTTCAATCGAACACGGGTCCAACACCTGGGGTACGGTAAAACTAATAAATCTCAGTTGACATCCTCATAAAACGCTGTGTTTTTACAACGAAATATGAAAATCATCTCAAGAGGAGCGGAAAAAGTATATGTTGCGCATTTTTTGCCCTATTGGTAACTTTGATTTCATTGAAAAGGAAGGTGATTGTAATGTGAAGAAACAATAGGATTAGGCTGCGTAGGCAGGGATGACAGTTACTTGAAATCGGACTTTATTAACGCACAGTGATACCGTGAAATTTAGCCGAATCTGAGCCGAAGCGTTATCGCGAAACCGAAACTCAAATGCAAGACCCGTTTTACGTTTTGCGGGACATCCTAAACCGGCGAATTGAGTTTCTAGCGGTATCTTAAGAAACGATATTGCGGCGCTATTAAATATACATGTAACCGGACGAACATATTTTTAAAGAGGAACTATTATGATATGAGCGGACACAAAAGTCACAAGATTAACGATAATCGTTTTAGACATCCTGCTTTAGATAATCACAGAAACTTCCAGTTTCCTCTAGTTGTCATGGGGTCATTCTACCTGAGCTACTTTGAACAAGGTGCTCTTGAGGAAATAATTTTTTTACCAGACATACTAATACATATTTCATCTCTTCCGTCTTCCCAACTGTGTATTTTTTTTTTTTTTTTTTTTGTGGTCACACAAAAACACAGCCAGTGCA
>LQRL01163649.1:0-11288 GCA_001703475.1 Hydroides elegans
ATAAGTGATAACGAATGAATATTGTATAAGGTTTAAGGCTTTGCATCTCTGATGCCTATGTTTTTTTGCCAGTGCTGACCATACTATATCAAATAACTTTAGTATGTTCACGGGGGATCGAAGGCCTTTAGCCTCTAGTTTAGGTTTGATTTGGGGGTCGGATATTTGATTGTATTATGTATGGTTTACGACGTTCCATCATAGAAGGGGTTGAGGGTTGCAATATATGACTGAAGATTCAGATGTGTATAATACTTTCTATATTCTATAGCAAACAATTGATTGGATATTAGTCACGTAATATGTCATTGAAAACACGTTTGCAGTAAATGAAAAAAAAACATATGGCTCGTTTACTTTTCAATTCGCTTTACAAATAGGCTACATTACTGTATACCGTGCACTATTTGTAGACGCCGATCGTTGCTCTATTTTCTCGTGGGCAATACATTGCCTCATTGCCCTTACACATTTAAATGAAATAAAACCTTTTGCCAGGTGAAGGAGGCGATGTCGCCCTCCCTTGCTCAATGCATGCGCGCCGTGTTTGCTGCGTTCATGTGGCACGAAGGTATCGTTCATGACGCCATGGCTTGTGCTTCGTTTCTCAAGTTCCATCCCAATCTACCCAAACAGGTAAGGAAAAATAAACTGGGTTTTAAAATATCTATGGATAAGCATGCGATCTATTACATTTAAAATAGTCTTCACAAAAGTCTTAACAAAGTCTTGTCGGTACTCAATGATAATAATCGACAATAATCATTATGGTTAATTGGATTGTTACCGGTAGCTTCGCTCTTAATGAAAGTGGTAGCCTCTTTAAAATACAATATTCAAGTTAAGCCTAAGAAAATTATTTCTTTAGCTAACGTTGCCTTGTTGAAAACAAAAAAAAACATTTTTCATCAAAGTATAGAAAAGTTAAGTCTTTATTGAATCATTATATTTTCAGTCGCCCAAAGTGACCGCCAATGAAAGTCGCAAAACCACCACAAACGACAGCGGCATCGGGTCCCTCACGAAAAAGGACTCATCACGCGGCAGCAGCAAACGCAGCACTCCCTCAAGCACACCCAGCTCAAGCCTCCAAAGGCACTCACGAAATAGTTCCGCTAGCTCCATGTCATTTTCCGACGCCTCCAATATCAACATAACCCCTAGTAGTACGCCGGGTAGTTCCCTGAAGAAACAGCACTCGCGTAGTGATTCAGGCGCGTCATCGAGTGCTGCGGCGCAGGTGGTCAATATGAATGAAGCGGCGAAAAGTAGTCCGGGTGCAGAGCCGAAAACCAAACCGCGTTCCGGATCTGAGAGTAAAATGCTGCCGGAAAAACCGACAACGCTGAAAGATGTGAAAGAAAGTGGTGGTAATGAGTTGCCACCTACTATGGAACATTTGGTGAATTTCTGGGAAGAACTGTCTCAATCCACGCTTAAAGTCGTGCAGGAAAACATGATTTTACCCAGTCCCACCACGGATATCATGAATAAAATCAAGAAAGTAGAGCGTGGTAAAAATGGTGGTGATAAGGACAAGAAGGATGATAAGAAGTCGAAAAAGAGCAAAAAGGAGGCGAAATTCATGGGTATTTTGGGGCGTGGCAATGTGTTTTTGGGACAAGACAGTTTCCCGCCGGAACGCGAGCGCCACCATGCGGGTGGCGGAGGAGGCGCTAATGACGTTGGTGCCAATCCAATGTTGAGAGACACCATGTGTGAACTATGCGGGGGAATGTTCCCGCATCCAGTGACTTATCACATGCGGGAGGCCCATCCAGGATGCGGGTCACATGCGGCTGGGCAGGGTTTCAATAGCGGCGGGAATTTTTGTGGCGGGTGGGCGGGTAATTGCGGGGACGGCGGGATAGGTGGTAGCACGTGGTATCTCATGTGTGAGCGGTGTCGCGAGAAATATCTGAGGGAAAAAATGCAGGCGGCGAAATCGAAAATCAAAAAGAAGCTCAAAAAGAAAACGGTCACGGTGAAACCAACCATGTCTAGTCCACAAGTATTAGAACCGCATATTGTGATGAAAAACAATGCCATGTTTCTGCTGGATCTCTCGAGTAGTTCGGGACTACATCTTCCCGCGTCGCAAATACATCCGATGCCCGTAGCGGTGAAAAGGCGCAGTATGAGACTTGATAGCAGTTTGCCGAGTGTCAATGAGGATTTTCAATACGATGGCAGTGCCTTCCCAGCTGTGCCGTTTACCTATTTGGCTCTACGTGGAGCACAGGTGCGTTTTTTTTACAGATAAATCTTATATTATATTTTAGGTTTGAGTTTGCATCAATTCCAATCAAGGCTTTCCATGTTATACAAAAAATGTCTGAAACAAGTTTTATGAAATTGAGCGGATCTATTCATAAGAATTATCTTGCTCTGAGGATTGATAACTTTTGTGTATTAACTAGAATAACAGCGCTTCTTGTAAATAGAACACTGATTTTCGGAAACACACCAACCTGCCCATCGACAACTGTACAAATGTTTTCAATCGGACCTCATTAAGAATTTCACAGAAAAAAAATATATTGACATGTTTACATTTACCTTGTAGTTTCAGGCATATTTAGCCTCCGTAGAACGGGGGAATAAGGCATCGGCTGGTGTGTCTGTCTCTACGTCCGTCTGTTCCTTTGCATATCAGGTAGTTTGTGTGCACGAAAATCTTATGAAAAAAAATAATAGCGGGGCGTTGGTGTCTTATAGACATATGGAAAAGCTTGAAATAGTTCCTCTTCAAGATGTTTGATAATAAATGGAAAACAATTTGTTTAGATGTCAAAAATATCAATGCTAGGCAATAACACAAAAATATCGTTTCATTCTGTGAACGTTATTGCCATTCGTAAACTTTGCCCATCATAGTTAGATGCATTAACACCGATGTATTTTTAAATGATTGCCACGTCATGTACAAATTTGATACCCAATCACAGGGCACATTTATGACGTAGTTCACGCAATCAATGCACAATTTACTTTCATCAATACTGTAAATCGATTATAAACACAATTCGATCTTGCTTTTCTCACAGGGTGCTGACAGCGTGTTTGCCGAAGACGTGATTCTGAGCGATAATGAAATAATCGGCAGTCCCCCTGGCGGCGTCCCTGGAGGTGGTGTGGGTCTGAGTAAATCGGGTCATTTCGAGAAACGAGGGAGACTGGATACGTCGCCCATGACCAATAGATCGGTGTCGGCGATATGTGATCATAGTCCGCAAGCGCAGGTAAGATTGATGATCGAATTTCGAAGAATAAATCTTGAGTCATTTTGTAACTTTATCGTGCCGATTTATTGACTTGGGACTTGGGGCAGTATTAAGCGTATGCGGTTCAAAAGCGACTAATTCCTGGATTAACAATCATTGATCATAGTTTTAAAATTTAAGTACGACAAAGTATGACCCACCAATCAAATATCATTATTTCATTTCATCTCGTCCCACTTTACCTAATATCAATGATCCCTGTATAAATTGATTCTATTACCTATTGCCATCAATAGTCGAGTCCACAACAAGGCCAGAGCCGCAGCGCCGAAGCAAGCCCAATAGACGGCCCATCGATCAACCACAGTCCGCCCGAGGGCCATGGCAACCCCACCGGAAGTCCCCAAAGCCGTATCCTCTTCAAACGCAGCATTTCCGAGTTCGGGGCCTCAGGGCATCCAGTGGGCGGCCGGTCGGTGAACCATGATGTAGGGGGCGGTGGTGATGCGGGAATGGATGCGAATTATCGAGGCGGTGTGGGGGCTAGGCGGAGGAATAATAGCGGTGCGAGCTCGGGTGAGAATTTATTGTTTAATGTTTATCTATATTATTATTCAATGTTAACACTTAATTTCTGTATGTAAAGATTAGCATTTTCGAATCCACAATTCAATTGCTATACGATCAAGCAGTCAACGTAAAATTGTCCAGTCGGAGTTCAAATATGCATTCATGAATGTTCGGTTTATAAGAGAAAAAAAAGACCAACCTTATGCATTGTTTTGGTTCTCGAAACAACTCTAAAAGTGATTTCCATCACGTTATATATGAATGCCCACAAATATTTCATGCATCGAATAGGACTTTTCTTATTCCTATTTTAATCATGATATTTATCCTTTTAGATGGCGGCGCCTCACTTTTGAAGCACCCCTCCAAAGCCATGGAGCGCCTTATCAAATCCTGCAATCCCTCATCATTATCCCACCACGACCCCCATCCCCATGGCAACCCCAGTCAAAGCAGTGACCATCACCATAACGACGCCTTAGGGGCCTCGGTTGACAACCGGGATTTGAAGAGGCCGGTGCTTGCATTTGTGATGCAGAAACATGATTTGGAGAGTTTGCAACTGGCGATGAGGCAGGCGCTGAGGAAAGCGATGTGCAGGGTCTATGCACTGCAGGTATGTGTGTTAGAGGGAGGGAGGGTTGAACTTTCGTAGAGCCCTGATTGCAGGTATACGATTGTAAAGGGAAACGGAGGTTTGAGCTGTTGTGGAGATCTTTTCAATGTAAATGTTACGCTTTATGCAGGGTAAATATCCAACAAAAAATATCTTACTTGGTGTCCCATCACCGTTCATGGATACCAACCAACGTATAATGTTGCTTTATGTTTATACATGTAATTTGTTATCGTTGAGTAATTTTAATAATTTTGATATGGATAATTGTGACCTGATATAGTTGCTATGCATATCTCAACTATCCTGCATCACATAGAGAATAAGACACATGCATCTTCATTATGAATGTTACAAAATATATTTAAATTAAACTGAATGATTATATCTTTCCACAGGCGTTCAACTGGCTGCTTCGTTCAGTCACCCAGCCCGGCTGCCTGCATGACCTTCTGTGGTACTTCGTTGGCGCTTTGACGCCGTCACCACATGAAAGTGTCGAGGACGATGAGGAAGAGAAGGAGAACAACAAGGAGAAAAAGGACTCGGATCCGGTAAATAAGGCATTTTCGGAATAAAAACTGATATCAGTGATACTGAATTATTAGCATTTCGTTGTGAAACTTTCATTTTGAAACATGGATTGAAAATGTCCTTTTAGGTGAAGACTTACAGAAATTGATACACGAAAATAAAGATAGCAACGTCCTGTTCTATGAAATCTCGGGTAATCTGAGTTCTCCTCAATTTTGAGAAATCATCAATGAAATGATTGCTCGAACTCGATTTGTTTTACCATTGCTTATATCAATCTCATTGTTCTAAAATGTTTTTTTTTTTTTTTGGTTTTATTTCGATTATTTGAAATACTCATTTCCAATGTCATATGACAAGCAAGTGTTGTTCGATTTCATTTCGATTTGAAAAAGGTAAAGCATGTTTTGCCATATCACAGGACAAAGAAGTGCTATGCGATCATCCGCTAGAGGACATTGCGATTGCCGGAGACTCTGTGACTCCTTTGCCGCAGACGTTCCACGCCTTCCTGCAAACCATATCCGATGTCATGATGTATCTTCCCTCTGGCAGTGCCTTGCAGGTATAGTAACCTTGTATTTTTCTCCGTTTATACTTTGTTTTGGGGTCCTGGTACCAAAGGTAAAGGTAACACATTATTATGAATTGTAAAGATCATTTGTGGACTACAATGTTTATAGGCCTTCGAATCCAACATAATAAGCACCAAAGAAAAACGGGTATTAAATGATAAATTAAATGAAGAAAAGACTTAAATTAACCTATTAGACTAACCAATGAATATCGACAAGTTGCTCTGTTTGGAAAGACCTGCCATTTTGTTGATACACACTGTCTTAAAAATGGACGAAACTTGTGAGATACCCATTGCAAATTGTGATGTTATCATGATATCTCAAATTTCTATATTATAAAACCTTTAAACATTCCCTCATTCAACTAAATTTTGATTATTGCTTTACAGCAAATGGCAGTTCGTTGCTGGTGCCTCAAATTCCGCCCATCGGACCACGAATTCCTTCACAAATGCCACGTGTTCAGTAACATCAGCAAAATCCTTTCGAAATCCGATGAGGGATGGGGTTTGAACACGATTGCCCGTGAGCGCAAACAGCATGGAACTAGGCTGGAGAGTCTGAAGGATTTGACGCAGCAGTCGGATATCAAGGCGTCGAGTCGACAAGCCATGGTGGCTAGTCTTAAAGGTAAGTGAAGTTTTTGTGTGCGGCGATGGTTTACTTTTAAGGTAGGATCTTTCGGTTTATGTAGATATGCTTGTAAAATATGCTCTCAATATGTGTTGACAATTTTAGCTTAAATGAATTCATAAATTCGCGTTTGTTTTGTTTTGTTAACCTTATAGTACAAGTTCATGTAAACTCAACGTTTTATGACAGTCAATCAAGAATTGTGTAATAGACGCATTGTGTGATCTTTTTGTATTGTTTGCTAAATACAAATTTATGATAACAGTTTATATGTATGTTAAACGAATTTATGGTGCCGTCATTGTGAAGGCTAAGCTGTGTTTTGAATGGACTTCAGTCGTTGAATCAAACCATAAAGAAGTTTTCAACTTAGTAACTAGCTGAATAGAGTTGAAGGGCTTAGTGGCCTAGCTTGAAAAGCGAAATTTAAAAGACTAAAATATTTATTATAGCCATGTTCTGATATCCTTATAGACAACAGCACGGAGACGTTTTGGGAGAGCGGCGACGAGGATCGCAACAAAACAAAATCGATTACAATCACGAGTGCGGGACAACACAGACCTGCATTGGTGGCTGTGCACGTGGATAATTCGAGGGATCTTGGGGTAAGATATACATTTTGTGTTTATGGTCATATTGATGTTTATTGTACCATGTAACTGGTGATAACTGAACGGACTTACATATGTAGCATAAGATTGAAAATTCATATGTGGTATGGATATAGGGTAGAGCTAAACGGATTTTATTGAATATAATGAAACAATAGTTTTACATATTTATTATTTGCAAGAAACATGTTTAAGTACTCCATACATTATCACATTTCAATCGGTTTCTCTAATTGCAAATACAATGATATAAATCGCTGTTTAAAATGTTGCGAGTACATCATACCTATTTATCAGTATGAATAAAGCAAATACCCCGTGAAATGCGAGCTGGTCCTGGTGGAATCCCCATACATCTTGGTATTAACAAACCCCGCCCCCACCCATACATCCTCCCCTGCCAGGCATTCCGTAATAACCAGAGCAGATCCACTACTATCCCGTGTATGCGTTGTCGCCCAACCCTCCGTTAACCACATCGCATCGCGCATAATCTCACAGTGCATTGATGAGGTATCAGCGGAATTATAATGGACGCTGAACATGTAGATGCCACTGTAAGGGCACTGGAAGACGCTTGTGGATGCACTGTAGTGTTCACCGTAGTTGGTAAAGACGCCGTCGAAGGTGACGGTCGCCCCGGCGTCGTAGTCTCGTGTGCCCATGGCAAAGGCGGTGAAACCGACGGGCTGACTTGCTGTGGAAAAAAGGTCGAATTATACTGATGCAACCTAGAATAAAAAGTCATGTTTCAGCATAATCACTGACTGTCCACCCTTTCAATATAAAGAGAAACAGGTCTTTATTTTCAAGGAAATACATTTCATATTGCTCGCAGGATTCCAATGGTCAGAATTGAAGTAAAGCCCTTTTCGTTAAT
The DNA here is from genome assembly GCA_001703475.1 of Hydroides elegans. NCBI lineage: Eukaryota > Metazoa > Annelida > Polychaeta > Sabellida > Serpulidae > Hydroides > Hydroides elegans. Next base: position 7,650 of record LQRL01163649.1, read on the forward strand.
TTGGGATCATTAGTCATTACACCATAGTTTTATAGAGCTGAAATTATACCTGATTAAAAAAGAATAATGTTTATATTTATGTAAAAAAAATAAACGTCTTAAAATGTTGTATAAAACTGTAAAATGTAGTCAATATCACATACTGTGAAGACTGTTTTGATTTTAAAAAAAAACAGATAAAACAACGTTTACCATTTCGTTTTTCGGCGATGCTGAAGCTGAGTCGATTGTATTTGTCTTCAAGTATCTGCATTCGATAAGTCAGTTCAATGATGAGATCCTGCTGTTGGAGGTTGACTTGTCGCTGTTCTACCAGCTCTTGCTCTAAATCTCCCTGTATTAAAAATATAGGTGGTCAGTTCAAATGGTGTGTATTCTGGAGGTAATGTTATGCACTCGTAACGGATCATTCGAGCCTTTCTCGAATACCATATAGATATTTTCAAAGTTGAGATGTTTAATGCATTTATCAAACGTGATCGCGCTGCTTAAGAGATAGTTTCTCAACACAAAATCGAAACAAATAGGACCGGAAAATTAATTCAAATTATCCGAACCATAAATGATCCGAAAAATTTGGTATAAAATAGTGAAAAATACAAAATCCGGACCGAGAAAACAGTTCAAATTATACCGAAATTCGAATTATCCGTGTTCAAATTAACCGTGGTCTACTGTACCTGGTATGCTGCATTAGTTACCGCTACTGCAACGCAAATGAGTGCTACTAATATCTTCATTTTCGAGTTTTTTCATCAATGTTTCACAAGTAAAGAACAGTTTAATAAATTAGAGGTGGATATGACAGCATTTTATACTGCCAAGACGTATCACCTGACATTGTATATCTATTGAACACCCTTTAGGTTCTCAGTACTTTAATCTGTTGATAAATTCTAGGCATTGGGAAACGAGGAAGAAGGAAGTTTTAATGAGAGATGACTTTGATTAGGGTTGAGGGAAACGTGACAAATGCCCATACTAAATTTAGCAATCGGTCTGCTTTTGTTGCACTGTTTATTATCCTTGAACATTGCTTAGGTTGGGTAGGTTATCGAATAAGGAAGACTTAGCATTGATAAGGGTGTTCTATTGTTAGGTTTCATAAAACGTTGATAATGTACCTAGGAATCGAGGGCGGTGCTCATAGCTTTATTCGATCCTAAAAGCAAATTCTAACTAGGTTTACCCATTAAGATACTTTGTGTATGATATGCAGTTGAGATTTTAATCAATATCCTCATAATGTACCATAACAAATATCATCCCACACTTTTTGTAATGCAACCTTTATTACTTGGCTATGTTATAGAACAAAGTGGGCAGTGTGGTCTTCCATAGCGGCGTCGTTGCGGAACAGCTCGAGAAAGTCAAACAGGTTTGTCATAGTTCGCTTGATATTCGCCGTTTTGGTTTCATATTGGTATTCAAATGCTTAGAACCCTACTTTGACTCAACAAAGCTGTTGTTGTAAGAAAATGAATTATTTTATTAATAGCATCAATTGAACTCATAAAAAAAAACACTTTGAAAGCTCACTCATAATAATCTCAAAACTTCTCTCGCCATGTTTATACATGTACAACTTGTATATAAATATGTTATTTTGTTTAGACTGACGTTGAGCCGCGGTTCACTGGCTGGCTCCTGTGTCGTGTGGCCGACCCCAACCGACACACAATCGTCAAGCTCGAACTCAAAGGCCCCGATAACAATCTCAGGCTTCGGCAAATCAAGGTATGTCCATATAAGATTAAATCCAATTTGTGCTGCGTATAAATTGTATAAAATTATGTGGTTATTAATAGTCATGTGATATCAGTTAATATGTCTTTTTAGACAAAATATGTAATTTTAGACAAAGTATGCAAGACATATTTTGATAAAATTAATAAATGGGCTGGGGTAATCTTATATTTATTATGACATTGTATATCCTGCAATACTTTAATGTTCATCCTACGCTGTGTATCTTAGGTATTGGGCAAGATCGAAGGTAGCAGCCTAGCACTTGGACCTCCACCAAATGCCCTAGTCATGCAGCAGCAAAACTGCGAGGCCGAGACGCTCAAGGTCTTCCGTCTTCTTACTTCTCAGGTACGTATAATTTCGGAAAAAATATAGAGATTTTAAAAGTACATGTAGATCTTTATGATGTTGATTTCCTTGCTCGAATACAACAGTTTCCGGATCATTTATGAATAGATGTGCTTACGTTTTCCGCGAAGTCAATTAAGCTCGCTCAGCCAACCATAGTTCAACAATTTCGTTGTCTCATTTCTGTATGATTCGTAGCGGAGCATGATTTATTTTGTCACTTCTATTCCCTACGCAATATATTGGATAAAGCGAAATATTGATATATTTTTTTCCCTGTTGTCAATTTCGATTTTTTAATGCTCCTGTTTATCTCAAAATTCATTTACATTCAACTCCTGTATCCATTACTTCTACAATGTCAGGTATTCGGCAAGCTGTTATCCTCGGGTCCTCCCTCTATGGACGAGAGTAAGCAAGATGGTGGCATGGAGGGTTCGTTCGAAGACCTTGATTTGAGGGAACACATGGTCGGCATCTTGTTTAGTAGGAGCAAACTCACGCACCTACAGAAACAGGTAAGAGGAAAAGGGTCAAAACTTGCTAGTTGATATGTCTTTTGAGTTGGTTTGTATAGTTATGGAGCAATTTGTAATGACAAAATCAGATTTCGAATAAGATTGATAATACACAATTAACAACCCGCAATGCTCTTCACAAGTGATCTGCAAAAGATAACGGTAGTGGTTCCAACCAACGAGTTTACATAGCATTAACATGGCACATATTAACCACAGCTTTGTTCCGGATTGATCGAATAGCTTGAAAATGATAAATAACATATGTAAATGATGTTTTGGTATGTTTTCTTTTCAGGTTTGCGCTCACATCGTGCAGGCGATTCGCAAGGAGACGTTGCGCGTCAGGGAGGAATGGGAGAACGCACTGCTAACGGACGGTGGTCTCATGCATACACTTGTCATGGAGGGGTTAGTAACATAAAATAAGTGGTACCTGCATTATATTATATCCCGCATTCTAATGGATCCTGTTACAAATGCCATTTCTTTCAAGCATACTTGTTTGGAGTAGTGCACGTTTTTGTGTAATGTTTGGCATAGTTTTAGTGCACTAAGGGATACAACCAAAATATATTGAGTTCAATTCTCGCGACTGGTACCTCATTCGTCATGTCTAAAACCTGGTTAATAGATACAATACAAAGACCAAACGAAAATGTGACCGATATTTTAAAACATATATTATCTCTTATTATCCAACTTCCTTTTCTCCTTCTAGGGACGCCTATTGCTTCGAGTTGTTATCAATGGTTCTTGCACTGAGCGGGTCGACAGTTGGGCGCACATACTTGGCCATGCAACATAATCTGATGCAAGACCTTCTCACTCTTTTGCATACGGCATCGCCTCGCGTTCAACGACAGGTAAGATGACATCAGATTAAGATACTGTGAAAGTATTCGAATACCACATGATAACAGTTATATTAAAATACATACATGTATACGGTTTAAATACCATAATCATATTCTTAGATCGCAAGGGTTTCTTTAGGAGGGGGGGGGGGGGGCTGTCAGGTTGG
>LQRL01163676.1:15363-35460 GCA_001703475.1 Hydroides elegans
ATGTGCATTCATATTTTTATGTACAATACAAAGCCAACTTTAAATGAAAATGGTCTTATGATTGAGAAATGGATGTAAAAAACATCATATTTAATAAAGAGGATTACTAAATCGATTCCTTAGACGGGATGTCATTGCAATGAATATTGCAATCACTATATCAAAATCGTGAGATATTATTATTTATACTTTATTATATCCTTCAATAAACCCAACCCCTTTATTAATACGTTTGTTAAACATTGTGAACAAATAAGACACATTACATATACGGCGCACATTACTTGAATGCGTATAGTGCATATAAGTAATGTGGGGGTGATTATTTCTACGGGCACATTATTTTTACCCAACACCGGCGTGCTTCTAAAGGTGCCGGCCAAATTGGCCGGCGTAAAATTTGCGTTATGTCAGGCCCTGGGATTCACTTAGATATTGAGTTTTATCATAATTTGATCGCCTATAGCGACTTTGTATATATGAATATAACGCGAATTATGAAAATATCTGTTATCAACAGTTCTTTAAGAGTATTCGAAAATTAATATAAACCTTCATAAGTCGAACCTATATCGATTAATAATTCATCGCATAATAAACCCATCGTTATACCAATATTAAATAAAACATATTTTCTCAAAAATATTACATCCATAATATATCACAGTTTGTATAAAAGAGTAAAGTTTTAACGAATAACTAGAGTATAAATGTTTCAACCGTTGAACTTAGAATTCCAGATGATAGCTTTGAAACAACAGAGTGAAACGGAAATTTAATTAATTACATTATACACTTTGTGTGCAACTTATCTGATTTCACACAAGGGCAAAACAACAGAAAATATATTATTTTTAAACGAGGCTTGGTCAAAGGAAAATGCAATTATTTTCAGATCAATAAGAAAACTGGGAGAAATACATATATCTTGGTTATCATATGTGAACTCTATTAAGCCATTGTGAGTTTAAAACGTATCCTATGCAATTTATGTAAATAGTTGATTTTCCTTAGCCCAGCACCAAACAATAAATATAACTTGCACTATCAAACACACAATTAGTGCCTTGAATCGTTATTAAACCGAAATAGGGTTTTCTAGATATAAGTGCAAATGATCAATAATGACCCTCATATCCGGATCTTTATAAACTTATATATTGACCATTTCAATTTTCAAGTAATAACCTGAAACACATCAATTTAATAAGTGATATGATATAAATTGTTCTAAATTTTCAGTGTAACTTTTCATCAAACATGTAAACAACCTGTCATTATTCGAAATTATCAGAATTTTCGTCTTAGCTGAGACTCATATAAACGTAACACAATGAGAAGTATTCAAAATACCGCCCGGTTTGTTCGTAAATTTCCATCTTTGCTCATCAATACATGTGACCCCTCTCGACGAATAGGAAAATGAAGGCACCATAAAGAACAAAAGAGAGGATGCTGATTGCAAAGGAAATCCAGCCGAGGATATTGGAGGTCCTCTCTTCGCCCCTCTCCTGCTTCCAAAGCGATGCCACTGAAAAATAATAATTAATGTGTATCAAGGTGTATATCGAGTACGTTTTACTTTAAGTTTTAGTGAAATATTTATGCGGAATCTAATAACCCTTCTTTATTTGTCAACTTGTATAACACTTATTGCCACAATGAGATCAAATTATTTCGGACGAGCATCAAATAAAGCTACACTTTACTCTTATTAAATCACGTTATAGATTAACTCATGAATAAGTAATTATATATAAGAGATTTCATCCATTCTATGCGACATATTCTTTTAAGTGAGCTGATTCCACTTCGGAACATGTTAAGTGTCGTGAAATATTATCTTGCACTATTAATATCATTTACGTTAAAGCCGTGTACGGGAAACAACCAACAACCAACCACATACTTACGGGCGAGGGCGAATGCAATGGCTGCAATCGGGATCAAAACGTAGAAAAAGCTGTAGCTCATGTAGAATGCGATGTAGCTGAGAATGCAGAAGACCACGTGTTTGCTTTGCGCGCGCAGCCGCTTCACTCGGGGCACTTGCATCACGCTTTGTCCGGGCGCAACAACTGTTACCGACTGCATGCTGCAAACAAAATGAAGGGTTTGTTTATTTAATGCACTTTGACAACAAGAAGGGGAAGACTTATTGTTCTCACTGACATTTGTAAATAAACATATAAATGCGGCAGCCACTTGAGTGTATTAAGCATGCTGTTACATCACGCGGCAACATCTTCTTAGCATAAACTGATGTCATACTTACGTTATAGCAATATGTCACTACAAACATGTATTTTTTTTTTTGCCATTTGTTTCCAGAAATAGTTTTTAGACTAATGCCCTAGATGCTGCATAACAGTTAATAGAACCGAGAACGATAATTCAAACAAAAACCTTATAGATAATATGACAGGTATTGTTTCTTGAAAATCACATAGTGCTTACGGTGGATACTGCTGAGGGTACTGTTGCTGGGGATAGTGCATGGGCTGCACAGGCTGTTGAACTGGGTAGGGCTGCTGCGGAACCTGTGGTGGAGCGTTTGGATACCCCTGCATCTGATTGTATACGGCATTAGGGTCTGCATATGCTTGTTGTTGGGAGTAGGCAGGTGGTGCATAGTCAGGAGGAGGTGAACACTTTCCGCTCTCCTTTTCCTCATCTGTATAAGGGGCGGTGGGAGCAACATCATCTGTGAATTCTTGGTAGGGTACAGCCGCCATCTTGAATGAATAAATAAAACAGTCAATATATTAATAATCAGGGTGACTACGCTTATGTCATTCTCATTTTTTCAGTTTTTTTTTCATGTAATTTTTCACGACTTTAAGGGTACCGTAATTACCGGTGTATAACCCGCGGGTTATACACCGATTTTACAAGCAAAACACCCAGGTGCGGGTTATACAACGATACGGGTAATACACCGATTTCAAAAACATAGACCGCTTGATTTTGGATTTTCATGTAAAACACGGTTAAATGTTGTTATGATATATCGATACAATAACGATAATATTAGTTAATTTAAGCTCTTAGTCTGTCCTTATGGTTTTTATAAAGAGCAAATCATCACTATAAACATATATACATATATATGTATATATATATACAATTTGTTGAAAATGATAAATCTAGGGTGAGGGTAATACACAGGTGCGGGTTATATACCGGATTTTAAAACATTATCCTTGATTTTCACGGGGTGCGGGTTATACACCGGTGCGGGTAATACACCGGTAATTACGGTGTATTATAGGCCGTTTACGAGACATATATGCTTAAAATGGCATATTTACCAATACAAATTCGAACAAAACTCTACAGATCATGAACATATATGATTTTTAATGTTTTACTTCATATCTAATGAGAATGACTGTGACGAGTGGTGAAGGAGCTAGTGAAATATTAACATTTATATTGAGGTTTAGGGTTTATTAAAGACAAATTATTACATCAATTAATTACAGAATTCCGTCAAAATATATGAAAAGGTACATCAAAACATTCAGAGTTGCATTGTGGGCGTTCTCAAGTGTCTCAAGCGAAATATAAAGGCTCTCCGAAAGGTAGCATGGATTCAGACAAAATTATTCACAAAAATAAATATGCGAGCGCCAAAGGAGCGAACAGAAACATACTGTATTGGCTCGATTAAAAAAAAATAGTAAACATTAATTTGTAAAAATGTGACTCGAAATACAAACTCTCCGATCGAAAATTTCACTCGCCATGGCGGATGTGGCGAGTGCTTTTTGCACCCCTGGGAACAGATAGACGGACATTCAAACTCAAAGATCCCCTTACTTTTTGGCTTGGGCCTTAATACAAACCGTTCTTATGTAGGTCGATGCGCATACGGGGTTGAGTGATATTTTTCAATTACATCTGCGTGTTCGAAACAGCAATTTTGCGCAAACACGATAATAACCTTTCAATTTTCAAGTCATAGCTTGAATACGGACAGGTGTAGGGACTCGGTAACGATGCGATAGACTGGTTTATATACCTTGTGATATTTTCTATTTGAATCTTGCAACTTTCGGTCGTACATTTACAATGTTATTTAGTTCGATTTTTACTGTTTATGCGATATCCTGAGAACCGAGAGGTCTTTTGATTTGGACTTAGATTTTAGGTAAAGGATGTTTAGTCTGTCCTCTTCCTTTCCTGTATAGGTTATGAGAATGCATTGAAAATTGAGCGGAATGCTAATGTTCTCTGTCGTATCTATTAAAGAAATCGTTAAGAAACCGTCTATGCGATAGCATATCGAATGTTAATTTATACAAGGGGCATTTTGTCCTATGTTTCAACCTGTCAATTATTGCTGAAAATATAACTTTTTTTTCGACAGCCTCGTAAAGTGGTGATTTTCGGATATTGATCACTTGCTTCCACTAACCTTGCTAATATCCCTTTCCTCCCGCCGTCTCCCTGAGAAGGCGCGAATCCCTCAGTTCCATATTAGACACCGAACAGTACACACCTAACTCCGAGCAAGGCCCGGGCCAGTGTGACAAAGGAACTCTACTGTCAACTATTACAGGTATTTGACATATTTCATCAACTGACATCTTATATACGATTACGAGGACAGCTACTTGGGTTTTGTAGTTCCTAAAATCACTACAAATGGTGCCCCGAAAGAGGACCTAAGCTGTCTCGTGATTGTTTATAATGTTAGTTGTTTATTTGTGATCAGGCACTTCATGTTTATACTTTTTGCATGTAATTATATTTTTTGTATTTATATGTAGTAGGGTCATTCAATTCTTTTATTTAATGTGGTGAACCATTGAATGTATCATTCGTATGTAGATTATTTGCATGTATTTGTCAATTATATATGTATTCCTTTAATTTGATTAATAGTGTTGATATCTGACACATTTGTTTGAACTTTGGTCAAACATACTCGGTTTGTTTATTTGTGTGGCATCGCTTAGCCTTTGAAAATCTGAACATTTTCATGATCAATACTTTCTATTTCGTATCAATCACTTTTACAATCCTGTACAGAATTTATATATGTTTTGAACTGAATTTTATTATTTTGTTTGTAAAATATATATGTATCGCGGATATTGATTTTCTTGAATTGCTTAATTTTATCGTTGGAAGACAATTCATTTAGTAAATATTTTGAGATTTAATTATATGTTTTGTTTGTGGCGCAATTCGTTCTTTTGCTTTACTTTCTGGATTTGAACTTGTGGATTTAACGTAGGATTTATTCATACAGGTATATTGATTACTTTTGTCCTAGTTTATTTTCGACTATTAACAACTGTCTTTGCTCTGTTGTCTGGCTTCGGGTTGTGTTTGTATCGGCTATCACTTTGATTTGAAGTAAACTTTTTGTTTGACATCATTTTTTATAGTTAATATTCATGAACATTATCTATCTCGTAAAATATAGTCTGTCACGGTCTTGTTGAAGTGCCTTTTTGCATATCCATATATTTCTGTCCCACTTGCTTCCAATAACCTTGCTAATATCCCTTTCCTCCCGCCGTCTCCCTGAGAAGGCGCGAATCCCTCAGTTCCATATTAGACATCGAACAGTACACACCTACCTCCGAGCAAGGCCCGGGCCAGTGTGACAAAGTAACTCCACTGTCAACTATTACAGGTATTTGACATATTTTATATGTCAGCAACAACTGACATATTTCACTAGTACAGAGTATCTTTCTCTGCTACACATGTCTCGTCCTCAGTGATGAAGCGGACGTCCTTGACTGTTTCGGCACTTTAATCATCATACAATCTCTATCCGCCGTGCCCGTGGGGGTTGCGCGATCCCCACGCGAGACATGTCAGCTATTTTGCTCCCATCGGCTTTCTGATCTTCTTAGCCACAACCAACTAGAAGCCTTTTCCGCCACCTCGCTTATCTCATTCACTGCTTTAGTTCTTTCTTTCCCGGTTAACCCGATTTGTCTTAGGGCTCGAATCGTTGATGTTCCTACGAACCCACGACACCCTACTTCCACAGGGTAGCACCAAACAGACCATCCTCTCTCCCTACAGCTGTCACAAAGGACATCTTATATACGATTACGAGGACGATTACATTGCTGGCATCTTCGACTGTTTGGGGCCGTAACTATAGAATGACATAGACTGGTCTGGAAGAATTAGGAACCACAGGGCTGACATCCACCCGTGAGCAAATTGATTTGAACCATATCTTATATTATCGCCCATGTAATGTTGAAGAATTTCGAAATATAGCAGTGTTATGTAAATTTTATAATATATACCAAGAAAATACTATGTTTATTTTTTGAATAGTGCGTGGAAATATAAATCATACGTTTGCTCACCTTGTTAAATTACTTTAAAATAAATTTACTTCCTTGTTTTCTTTATTGTTTCACTGGTTTCCAGCCGTTTTTAGACTCAGCCCGGCAACCCCATATTTTTTTACTATTTCTTTTATTTTTACTTTTCTGTTGACATGATCTAAAAAGAGCGCTTAGCATGAGTTAATAGTTATTCGGTTTTTTATCGAAAAAGAAAAGGTTAACCGATAAATGTTTCTAACTCTAACCGGTTGGAATAGCATTGTCAAAGAAGAGTACGGGGTAACTAACCGAGAGCTTAAAACAATTGTAAACTTGATTCGGTGTTCCCAAAGCATAAGTATCTGCCACACCCTTTATTCATATATAAGAATACTATATTTGAAATGGTAAATGAGATGTATTTATTTCAAATTAAAATTCACCACTGAAATATTAATTATAAATATTTTTTTAACGGGATACCCTAAATGGTTACGGAGATAGAAATGATTTAGACATTACGTACTACTTTTTGAACTGATGTAACCTTTCATAATTTGTTATCTCCAAATTTTAGAGAAAATTGTAGGTGAGAGAGAATAAGACTGTAAAGATTTACGATGACAACACATATAGCCTTACTGGATATATACTTTACAATTCCTATAAATGCGTAAGACGCTAAAAAAAATAAATTGCAAGGAACAAATCATTGATCTTTCTAGGGATATCTTGAAATTTCTGCAACTCAAGAAAGACTAAATCTTTACTGAATCTTTTCAAAAAAGTGTATAATAGCTTTTATAATTGGCTTGGGAACATCAAGAGATATTATAAACTATAATCTTTGGACCAAACAAGTGACCATTAAAAGGTTTCGTCAAGGCCTAGCACAAAAATGGTAGCACGTAGCTTTAAACATTAGTAACTGTAATATAAACTGTAATAGAATAATTTATTGATGAGGGCTAGACACCGTGTAAATTGTCAAATTTATTGATAAAACTAGCAATTATTGTAATACGAAGATAGCTACAAAATGTTTCAAAATACAATTTATACTTAGTTAGACCAACAAAATATTGAATATTTCGAATTGATTGAGAGATATGAAAACTTGAAACATATGTAATCACTTGCTTACATGGTGGTTTTGATGCTTTTAAAACTAAGAGTATATTTAACGATAAATTGTATTTGTTAATATACTATTTGCACAATTAATATTCAACGAGCTCATAATGAAATTGATTTTAGCTCAAAAATAGACTCATACATTTTCTGTGCCGATTTTTGGTGTTTTAGCATGTAATGTCATACACATGGGAAAGTGTTATGTGAGGATTGACGAGTACAAGACATGGTTTGAGGCGCGTGACTATTGCGTGCTCGAAGATGGTATGCTAGCAGAAATTTGCAATTCTGAGCTCAACGAAAAGATGAAGCTGATTGCAGGCACAGCTGGTAAATATATCAATATTAGCTGATTCTTGTTTGAAACTTGCGGCTGATTAAAATACATGTGTTAAAAACTGTCAAATACTGTAAGTTATTTCTGAGTATCATGCTGAAAACTGTATAGAAATTTCATTTTTTTACAGACGGTACCAATAATTGTTGAAACGTATAGATGAACCTTTTTGTAACCTATAAATTGCAGTTTCAGAACATGGTTTTGATTAGGAGGTACTGATGAGCAAGTGGACGGAGATCTGGCAGTTGTCAGTTCGATTTTGAAGAGTGGGGATATTATACTAATGTTCACAATACCGAATCACAGAATCGGTTGGGCATCGGAAACGAATGGGCATGGAATGACTATTACTTTTCTTCTAGCCTTGGTTTCATGTGTGAATTTGATAAAAAATAGCGTCTATAGTTTGGTTCTCAATACACCGTTAAAAATCGCCTGCAAATTATTCAGCAATCTTAAGCTAATTAACCTAACATGTTTATATGTAACATGTTTATAGTATATAAACAAAATACATGTGGTAATGCTACTTTATCCATGGAATGTCATCATTTTTTTTAAGACTATCTATCACTTGGATGTTGTTTCTTCATGTTTTATTGCTAGTCGCATAACGTCCTGCTTAAAGTGAATATGTGTTAAGAATTTAGGCAGTTAACACACGTTTCTATGTGAATTTTTGTACTATGTGTAACACATTTATTTAGTAATCTCTGTGATGTTTGCGGAACAAAAATACGTTTAGTTGATAAGTGATACCATATAACTATATTTTATTTTGATTAGGAGGTAATATTTTCGAATAGATTGTCACTAAGGTTCAGTCTTATGCAAATGGTTTGAATACAACAGAGCTTGTTTTTGAACACGACTAGGTAAGCAGTTCAAATAACGAGTTATAGCCACAATAAATCTTCAATCACTATATCTATATTCTGTATTCGAAATCTCTAAAACGGAACCTTCAATGAGAGGCTGAAGATTTGGGTGAAAAGTGCTCACCAGGGGTCAGTAAGGAAACATAAGTCCTGCACCCGAGTCGTGCTCTATATACGTATGTTAATATGTGTATTTTTAAATTTGTAATTTACAAAATAAGTAATATTGTGTTGTGATATCTTAGACCTCAAATCATGAAGAATTTCTAAGAACAATCACATCAACTGAATATGCACATACGAAAGTACTGTAAGTGAAACTTGGACAAAAACAAAGAATTGTCTTCATACACATATATGTATGATAAAGCTACATCTGAAAAAAACACAAGTGACTGCTACGATCTTATTCACGTGAAAAGGTTCTAATAAAACTTTCTTCAATATATTTGTCTGTAACTGTCCTATCATCGGTTAGACCATTCTGACCTACATATAAATTAACCATATGACTTGATCAAGTTCATTTAATTAAAATATAAAGGTAATGATTCAGCAAAAAATAACCATGCGATTCAATGATTAAATTATTTTAACATTTAGTTCATATGAAATTAAATCATGTAAATAAAAAGGAAAGCATACAATTTAAGGAAATTTGTCAAAATATCAAATCAAATAAATGAAATAGAAGATCTTCAAAACAAAGATCCGGAATGGAGTATATCAACAACACATGGTATCAGCTATAATAATGTTATCTATAAAAAACTAAAGACGATAGGTACATGTACATTTGTATTTAGTTATTGTTGATAATTTTAGTTACAAAATCAATGTTACAACTAACAAAATGAATGAATACTCTATATCCACATCTTTGAAGTCCTCGAACATCTCAGTAAAATGATCCTGAAAGTTAAAGCACACCTCATTTGGAAAATACAGTGGTATTGGTTCATCGAATATTTACGGTATATTACGAATTTTGTCATAAAATTAAAAATTTGCAACCATTTTGAGAATAAATGACGCAAACAATTATGGTGTTACAATTATGTTTAGCAGAAATATCTATGAAAAGTATACTTGTGATGCAATGGATTCATTGTTGAATATATTAAGCAAAAGGAATGGAATAAAGTTACCAAATGCAATTGATATAGTAAGCAAAAATTCGAATTGCTTATGGCAGGTTTGACACATTAAAATTCCGAACTGCATCGTTACAATTTTAAAATTTACATTCTGAAACATTGGATTGGTCATAAAATATTAAAGAATATTTATACAAAGACTTATTATAGATGCAGTTCAATCGAGAAATAAAGTAAGCATAGGCTGTCTGATGTAAAGGTTACATCAATACACTTGTGTTTGCATATTCTGATAAATAAAATTTAGCTTATTAATGACCCGTTAGAGCTGGGATTTTATTAGAAATCAAAAGCAATTTAAAAAATAACTAGTTTTGAGAGTAATTGGAGGACTTAAGCATAGGAATATAAACTTTAGAAACGCTTTAATTATATAATAAGTTTAAAAATCTCACGCATTTAGATTAATGCATTATTGTTGCCTTTTATAATCGATTTTGTGACTCATTGACTAACATATAACGGCAATTTAGATATGTTTACTATATAATTGTGCATCTGTTCAAAGCATGCGGTAGGTGTACTGTATAACACGATTAGTTGAGTTTAAAATAGATTTTTATTTTTGCAAGATATAGATAAAAAACCTTTACTTGCAGCAAATTAATACCAAAAATACTGATGTCTAGATAATACAAACAAATATTTTCATAGTTATATTGCATTGCAATTCATGTTCACGCTCACAGTTTTGCACGGCCACTATTACGACAAAACGAACTAAAAACGAGGATGTCACCCCTTTTCAATGCAAAATATAGAGAGGGGCTGCACTCGCGCCAATTTACATTCTTTGGCTTCACTCATTGAGTGAACGTGAATTTTCAACAGCGTGAGAGTGAATTAATAAATCTCACCCCTAAAGTCTTAATAGTGTTTTTATTTTTTTTTAAATAATTCCTTCCTTATACATCGAAGTTTTCATAATGAAAACTGATTAATAATGAGATTTGCTATAAGCCCTGTGCATACATTATTTTGTATTTTAACTTTCATTAATTATTTGGAAAATTAAAATAGTTATTTTGATTAATTCAATTGCTTAAGGAGAGCTTATAGGATATTCAATACAACAAATATTATATATGCATAAGCCTTATTAGCTCAAAGGTGTCATATTGAACACAAATGAGTTTTTAAAGTAAATGTGCTTTGAGTCTTTATGTCTGATTTACGTGAAATTGTTGGGCACGTTTCGATCAAAGAAATAAACAGACAAAAAAGTAGTTTAATAAAAATATTTTTTTTCAGAAAAAGTTTTGAAAGGGAGGACCTGAAACTGGATATACTGCAATATATGTGTAAAAAGGGGGACACGGTCCAATAATATGCATGCTCCACATTATTTATTCTATTGATATTTAAATAATGAACAAATGTTTAACATAAAAGTATTTTACGTTACTATTAATAACTTTATATTTGTGTTACGTTATTAAAAAGACATGATATTTACAATATTAAATAAGCGCAGTTATGAAATCATTAATATCATCTATTTGTTAAATTAGTCCCTGAAAATGTCCTTCTGATAAACGTTTTTTAGTGAGGTACACCGAATGACCAAGTGCACGAATTTATAATTTATCAAACGATACAATACATAACAGCATGTGCAATCAGGTATGATACAATTAACATATACAAAGTGGATTATTTCGAGTAAATGATGAAAAGAGAGGTTGTAGAAACAAAACAAATCGGCCATTTACAAAATCGAATGCAAGGACACTGGTTGTAACCATCCAATATGGTAACAACCAATAATAGTTAGCTCTCGAAACGTATTAGATGAAACCATAACAGGATGCATATAAGGTCATATTAGAGGGAAAAAAACAAAATGGTCACATTTAATTGAGAAAAACCTAAATTGCTTAAAATATTGCTTATATTGAAGTATTTTTCAAGTGTTTTTGACCGGCTTGAATCAGCATTTATTTTATAAATATCATTATATATGGCACATGAGGTGACTGAAAACATACTTGTTTACATGATAGCAACATATCCTTCTAAAAGTCAGAATTTAAGGTTTTCTCCAGGGAAAATACAGTAGCTAAGGTAGAAATATGGAGATGTTAAATACTGCGGTTATTTGTATAATTTCATATCTAATAACATGTCATGGCGCATCTGGAATACTTTATGAAATGCAAAAAGGAAAGAAGGCCCAATTAGATATTGTGACAATCAAATATGCAGTTACAGAAGAAGATTGTGTTCTGCATTGCTTATCACTAAATAGACGGAGATGTAATTTCAATAATACAGCTTGTGAATTGCTGAGTGATCCTGAATCCACAGAAATAACGCTTCTTGAAAATTCGAACTGGACTTATATGTGTGAGTTGTGTCCAAGTGGCTTCTCCGGTATACAATGTCAGCTAGGTAATGATATAAATTATTTTTACAACTTCTGAATTTCTGAGAAGACTTAATGATTACCTAAATTTTGTCATACATCGAACAGATTTGTCAGCAAAGTTTTTGATATAATGGGAAATCATTGTAATACAATCATTGCAACACACAATAATTATACAGTAAATACCATACTAAATCAAAACGAGAGTCCAAATCAATTAAAACAATATGAATAGTTTTGCCAATAAATATAATAGCTTAAAGCTAGATGGCATTTTGATTTTGCTCAGTTTTCAACCTAGAAAATATCCAAACTTGCAACTGTTTTGGTTTATACTGAACATAAATTTTACACTAACATTGAACGAGGTTATAATTATAATGTGGATTTAATATTGCTTAATAAAAAAAAGAACAATATGAATGTGTTAATGTTCAGTCGTATACCAACATTCCAATCTTTCTATACTATGTTTTGTGTCTTAGCATGTGATATCATACACATGGGAAAGTGCTATGTGAGGATTGATGAATTTAAGACATGGTGGGATGCGCGTGACTACTGCATGCTCGAAGGTGGTGAGCTAGCAGAAATTTGCGATTCTGAGCTCAACGAACAACTGAAGCCGATTGCAAACACAACTGGTGAATATCAGTATTATATGCTATCTACTTTAAAAATGGAAGTTTTCAAAACCATGCTTATTTGAAATAATATATATATATATACATATATGTTAACATATATGTTCGTGTATTGAATATTCAAAGAATGGCGAATATTGCAAATGTTTATTTCTTGGTTAGAGCATTTCTAAAAGCACTGTCACCCGGTCATTATATTTTAAATAATGTGCGGGTATGTAGTAATTCTAGCTTTGGTTAAACAAATTGCTACATCATTTCACTAAGATAAAAACTGGCCGAGCCGCAAATTGAACATTGGCCGCCCGAATGCAGCTTTGGCGGCTCCCTTACCCTCTAACCTACCCGCCTCATCATATGGCGCTATGCTGTACTCTTTTATGATATATACGATGACGTTGTGACAAGTCACATTGACCCACACGCACTCCCATTCCCATTCATTGTAAACACGGTCTAGCTTACATAGAATTGCAAGTTCTACGTACGCAAATTCGATATGTTTAATTGTATTATCATTATTACTAAATGAAAATATAGGATTGACAAAATTCAAAGTTAAATGCATATGTACGAAGTTTACCTATCTTGGGATGGGAAAATATAATGATCTCGACATTAATACTTGTACAATGCTTTTTCCTATCCTTCCGACCAATAACCATTTAAATTAGAACATGTGAGTATGATTATATATCTAAGGCCAGCACTCTGTTACAGTCACAAAATTATGGAATTATCGTCATGATTCATTTTTATCTTATATACACTTATTCACATATCGAAATCAATCCCTAAATTTAAATTTTAAGTTTTAGTTACTCACAGTTTTAGAAAATGGCTTTTGGCTGGGAGGTACTGATGAGCCAGAAGATGGTGTCTGGGAATGGATATCTGGCAGCTTTCTATGGGATTTTGAAGATTGGGGATTTTATACTAATGTTAACAACACCGAAATTCAGAATTGCTTAGCAATTGGAAACGAATGGGCATGGAATGACTATAACTGTTCTTCTAGCCTCGGGTTTATATGTGAATTTGATTAAATTATAATTAGTGTCTAAAGTTTGATTTTGAAATGTGCATGTCAATAAATCATTTTTCTTTATTCAATTAATCACGATTATATTCTTGATAATATGCTACTATGTAAATTCATGTGACCATGCCAGCTTATCCTCAAATGTAATCATCGTTAAATGCTTAAGATCTTGGATGTTGTTATAATAATGCAGTTGTTATGTAATTTGACAGGCTTTCTGTTACATATGTTTTTGGTATTTCTGCGTAGATATAAGAACAAGTGTGTTTCTATTGCTATTAAAAGGATCGACAAAACAAGTAAATTACGGTAAAATGCCAAATATACATGTAGGACATGTATTGCATAAATAAATAAATCATAAATAATAATAATAAAATAAAATAAATTATGAAGCACTTCGATCATGGGATGCAAACATTTGCAGGACATTGTGCAAGAGCTTTAATGTGAAACCCGTTTAGAACGTCGAAAACTAAAAAGTACGTATTTGATTATGTTTGAATTTTAATAATTTGGGTTGCTTACTTTACAATGATTTTTATCGTTGCTTAAAATAACCAACTGACATTAAATTGAAAATATGTGATATTAAAAAATACTATTTCTGATATAAAATAGCAATTTAAACATGTTATCAAGACGATCTATGGCCAAGATTAAAAAGCTCCAAACTTACCAACACTGTATATTTTTGCTGCAATGGAGCGTGATGA
The DNA here is from genome assembly GCA_001703475.1 of Hydroides elegans. NCBI lineage: Eukaryota > Metazoa > Annelida > Polychaeta > Sabellida > Serpulidae > Hydroides > Hydroides elegans. The sequence continues at coordinate 29,951 of LQRL01163676.1, forward strand.
TTATTTTCCAGAAAAACAAACACAAAGTGGTTTTGAGAGTTTGAATGCTCTATAAGTCATTTAGGTTTTGCTAGATGCCAGGAAAAGGAAACATATCTACGTAATTAAGAAATACTTTTATAAAAACCAATAGAAAATCAATTCATCTCTTCAAACTCGTTTTCATTTTGATGGAAAGTCTATTACGTTTAGGAAACAAACATCCTATATGTAAAGAATTCAAATGTTCAATTACAGGATAAAATATTCTAAAGCATTACTATCTGTTGACACACCTTGCATGACAAATTTGCCCTCAAGTTTACTTTAATCATCAAGTGTAACTTTGTTTCTTCTTGGTATATAAACCTTTTAGTAGGCTTATGTCAATGATTTTGTCACATTTTACAATTTTCGAACAAAGGTGATCAAATAACTTTAAAAGTGCAAGAAAAAGGTTTATATAACAATTTAACAGTTATTTCAATTATGTATACGATTGCAGAATAGCTGCATGATGGCTGATCAATTATGGATTTATCCGCTCATTAGTTTTAAGGTGTAACAGTGATGCCAACTTTATGATATAGTACATTTACCTTATGAATTAAGTTTGCGCTTACAATATACTAACACGCCATCTGGCATTATCATCGCATTTTAGCTCAGTAATTATTTCGCTAATAAAGGCATACTCGTAAAATAAGTAATTAATTAAGTCCACCTGATAAATTGGTATTTAAGAGGTACACTAAAACGAACAATGACATGAACATTGATTATTTATCAAACGAAACAATACAGAACAATACTCTAAATTAGATATGACACCAAGCATATCGTCATGTTGCTATGTAAAGGGGGCTTAGTTCCAATGAATAATGAGAACTTGTTGCAGAAACATCACAATACTGTTCAGTTATAATATCAAATATAACTGCACTTATTGTTACTATCCCATATAGATCATACACTGGTTTGATAATGAGAAAGCCCTCTTAACGGATTAAAATACCGTTAAAGGATATATGTAACGGTAGATTACACGAGAGTTTAATTGTTAAGAACTTAGATTGTATACCGTTTTACAAATATAGTCGCGCTAAGAATTTGCCAGTGTCAAATGAGCTACGGCTTCAAACGGCTTGGATTAGAATTTATTGATTAAATAATCATTTACATAAAACGACATATCATTCTGAATGTCAGAATTTTAATGAAAACAAAAATTCGATGTCATTTAAGTTCTTAGCAGAAATACTACGGTAAATGAGGTAGAAACATGGAATGCTTTAAAACTGCTGTCATGTGTATGCTTATTAATCCAATTTCATGTCAGGGCACAACTGGAATGCTTTTTAAAATAGAAAGAGGAAAGAGAGCCCACTCAAATATTATGGCAATAAAATACGCAGTTTCGGAAGTTGATTGTATTTTACACTGTACATCACTGAATAGTAAAAGATGTAATTTCAAAGATACAACTTGTGAGTTACTAAGTGACTCAGAATACAACAATATAACGCTGTTTGAAAATTTAAACTGGACATATATGTGTGAGTTGTTTTTCTTATTTTGGTTTTAGCATCGCCTTTAAAGAATTCATATGCGAAAAGAGTGTTACATTTATGAATAGTACATTTGAACAATATCAACTTAATGTAACGTATACTTTTTTGTTGATTATGTACTCATTTAGTTTGTTAAAATTGTATTTGAAAAGGCTGTCTTAAAAGAAAACATTTTCAAAAGTTGTTGGTTAAAGATTTTTGAATAATATTTACTCAGTACATGCTATTGAAACAAGATGTAAAAATACAAATAAACAGAATTTGCTTGACAATCAATCAAATTTCTATTAAAGAAAATAGATATAAAAAAATACGTATGTAACTTAATTCAACTAACGAAACATAATGTAATATAATAGCTAATTCATTAGCAAAAGCAAATACGATCCCAAATTTTTCTATAGATACATGTTATATCAATGTTACTTAACAGATGCAGCGCAATGTGATGTAAACTCTTGTGGGGAAGGAAGAACTTGTAGCTTGACTGAAACAGGTATCTCGTGCACATGTCCGAGTGGATTCTTTGGTACATGGTGTCAGCTAGGTAATGAATTTTATCAATCAAACACAGTAAGTTTTACAAAAATAGTTGATTCGTAATTGGTAATGCACTGGACACAATTGTCATATTGCTACATCATTTACTGTGAATGCTTTATTGATACCAGGAACCTTGAAATGTTGCAATTTCTTGAAAAAATGTTGCAATTATCATAATATAATTATTGATTCACAATACATTTTACTATTTTTATTGCACGACCTGTTAACCATAATAGAATGCAACATTAAACACACCTTAATAAATGACAAATATATAAATAAATTACAAATATATAAATAACCTACTAAAATATACATTTTATGCTGGTATTATGTGCTAAAGCACGTACTGTGAACCCCATAGGTAAGTGTTATGTGAGGATCGACGAATTCAAACCATGGTGGGATGCTCGTGACTACTGCATTCTCGAAGGCGGTATGCTAGCTGAAATTTGCCATTCTGATCTCAACGACAAATTAAAGCTGATTGCAAACACAACTGGTAAATATGTAAATAATATCCGATCTTTGTTTAAAAAAATGGGTTTGATTTAAGAATATGTGTATCTTAAATATTATATCGAAATGTCATATTATGTTGTTCTTTTTGAATGCATCATGATAATACGAACTGCCAAAATCAGTAAGTTATTTTTGGGTATCAATGTGAAAACGCTCTAGTAATGTTATACTTGTTGCAGACAGTTCAGGCATATACGCATATATGTTTATTTTTATGTAGTTGAATTAAGCGTGTTGTATCCTTATAATTGCAGTTTCAGTTGATGGATTTTGGTTGGGAGGCACTGATGAACAAGAGGATGGTGTGTGGGAATGGTCATCTGGCAGCTGTCAATGGAATTTAGACGACTGGGGATATTATACTAATGTTGTCGACACCGAAACACAGAATTGCTTGGCAATCGGAAACGAATGGGCATGGAATGACTACTTCTGTTCTTCTAGCCTCGGGTTCATATGTGAATTTGCTTAACGTGGTAATGAAATTTTATCTCAAATTTGATTTTGAATAGCAATTCGCCTGTAATAATTCATTAAACAGCATTCAATTAACTTTAATTGTCATTATGATATTATGTTATACATGTGTCAATGCAGTTTATCAATCAAATTTTTGTTAAGTCATTATGCTCTTTGATGTTGTTTCCATGTCTATTTGAATATGTATAGTGATTGTTTTTGCATGAATTTATACATATATGTGTGAATGAATATTTTAGATGTTTTACTGATATTCCATTAGACTAACATAACGTTTAACCATGCAGAATTATCTTGGGCGTATCAAATAGATTAACAGTTACGAAATGCGACTATGAGATACACTACCAATATCCACAAGCCTTAGGTACAAAACCATTACATATATTATAAATTGTAGCATTGAAATCAGAAAACTCGTTGGGTGGGTTTACCAATACAATCAAATGGAATTTAAATAGCAACTCAAACTGCGTAGTTCATTACAATTTGACGTTCACCTTTCAAATATTTCGGAATATTTTTGCAAACATCACATTTTTGCAGTGATTCAATCATGTAATTCCAGATTAAATATAAATATGAAAAAAAAACATAGATACATATGTAAGAAACAACACATTTTGCACAAAATCAAACAAAAACAATTAAAAAGAAAAATAGCCATTGATACATATAAGGCATATATCTTGAACATCCTGAACCTTTTGAACATCCTTGAATATTTCTGACTTTTGTGCAAACCTCAATAAAGCAGGGGTGCGTGTATGACCAATATTGATAGTATTATGCAAATCTAGTAAAAACTGTTTTTTTTTTACATTTTTAATAAAGCAATCAAAATATATGAATGATGTAAGTCAGATACTAAATTCAAGAAATATTGTTTATATTTTATGATATTTATCAGCTATCTATTAACATATTTTATTTTATTTTGTTACAAACCTGACTCGCACATAAAGTATACATGCAAATAACTAACATCTCCAGCCACCATACATTCCTCAAGAAAGGAAGCACCACGAAAAAGGAAGTCGCATTTTGTTTTATTATCGCATGCGGACTTAGGCTCTATCCATTCAAGCTCATCGTTTTCGGCCATATCTTCTACACAATCAACTGGTACAAGAAACATTACTAAATTTGCAATCCATTCATTCAACGTAGCGAAAACACAACTTTAATTTTGCAAAATATAATTTCATATAGTGGAATCTGCATGTGTATGCCATGTGTAATTCAATATATAAGGTCGGCATTATGCATTGTGCTTGATTATACATAGAACATCATTATCAACGATTATAATCCCTTTCTAATGATGTATAGATTTATAACACTCATTGAATTATTGACGTACATGGATGTGGGACACAACATGTATCATTGCAAGACCTAGAAAATTCTCCGTAGTTCGCTTTTGCAATGACATTTTTGCCATTACCGCCACAGCTTAAGCTCACGTTTTGTGTCTGACAGGCAAATGAGGTCATCTGGTCTGAAATATATTTGGTAAACAGCATCAATTTGAAAACATTATTTAACTGAGTTATATGATATTTGTCTACGATTTTATACTGATAACGATTCCCCCACTCGTTAGAATCAGACACAAGCTTATGCTTCCTCATTCATAGAATTCAATACTTGTTAACTGATAATATCTTTAACACAAGCTGTGTAAAAATATGTATCATTAGATTATACATGTTCCTGAATTTGTTTTCTCGATTTCATTCGGGTTTATTGCGTTTTCTTGCTGCAACAACTGAAATACTTCTTTGTGAATCAATTCCTTAATTTCGCCTTTCAAGATTTGAATGTCTTCTCTGCATTGGCAAAATCATCCTGTCAATATTTTAAAAACAAATCTGATAGTTATAAAACGTATGTTAAATGGGAACACACCTGAAATAAAACACTCATATTGAAAATTGAATTGTATTTCAACTTATGATAAATGTAAGGTTATGATTACGTAATTCCCTTTTGTAATCTCACAGGGTTTAGTTGTTTGGCTTCTATTTCCAAAGAAAAGCACAGAAGAAAAACAGTAAATTACGAATACACCATGTTTGCTTCTCATTTGTATTTCAACATACACAATACATAATAATAAAAAATTAGAATAGTCAATCAAACTTACGCACCTTATGTGGCAATAAAACAATTTATCGTTTTGTGATAAGTAACTGTTAGATGCATAATGCAAAACTTACTATTTGGTTTATTCTCATATTGAGAATTGGGCATCAACATTACTAATCAATTTTGAGCATGAATTAACACAACATTTGAATACATGAGATTATAATAACAGCATTTGCATCACCATTTCTTTGATGGATCAAGAATATCTCAGAACTGACATATAGCCCAATAGTAAGCATGTGCTAACGCATTACATTT
>LQRL01163683.1:20780-34990 GCA_001703475.1 Hydroides elegans
ACAGCGTCGAACTGCAGGTTAAATTAGACGCGCAACCGGATGTGCAACCAAAACGCGAACCGAAAGTACGAACTTCCGCTCTTCTGTCACCAGTTGTGGTCGACATAGACAAGGTACAACCATCCCCTAACGAACCGGAAGTCGAACAGAACTTGGAACCAGATACGCAACTGCGCACTTCGGAAAAGGGGCAACCCGAAGTGCAACACAAGCATAGTCTGGATAACGAAGCAAAGCGTCACGTGGGCGTCGAACGACAATTTCAACAGGAAGCGCAACCGGAAGTGCAACACTTCGACGGGCATCTACCGTGCATACCGTGCGGACATCGACGTGCACGTTCATGCATCCGGGTCGAAGCGCCATCTTCACATGAGCGTCTACCGCCTGAAAAGATCCACAAGGACACTGGTCACTGGCTTACGTAAAAGGATAATGGTCACTGGCTAACGTAAAAGGACACTGGTCACTGGCTTACGTAAAAGTACAATGGGTACTGGAAAACGTAAAAGGGTAAAACGTAATGGTAGGATGCAGTTAATGAATTTTAATTGTATAATGTAAGGTCAGCTGATTTAAATTCGGTAATTGGATAAACGCATAGCGGTTTATCAAGGGGCGGTGGTGAATCAGCTGGACCGTTTTTGTATCTCTAAAAATGGGAATTTCAGAATTTGAATTTAACAAAGGGTATAGATACAAAATATCTTCCCACACATAAAAGACATGCCTATAATAAATTGTTTATGTGTTAATTCTTGTAATTACACCCATCAAAGGGGGTAGAGGCTTAGGTTTATAGAATGTGTAATCTCAGGGCGCCTAAAACAAGGGTCTTAGCAAATACTTAAATTGGTATATGGGTCTTGTTGATTGCAATTTTGAGTGTTTTTCTCACCGTCTGTAATTGTATATGTTGTGTCTAATGTATTACGTGATTGGTCAAGACTGACCAGCAAATGAAATGCCATGGGTGGGCGTTTGTTTTAACGTTAATTATTCAAGTAAAATATGTCTTCAGTTGTGTATTTACGGTGAAAGAGGAAACATCGAAAATAAGTTTAAAATCACCGTAATTGGAATGAATTAATGTTGAGAAGTGGATTTAGTAACGCGAATAAGGATAGGACGTATTAATATGAGAATCACGTCATGGACATCCCTTTACATTGTTAAAAATGAGAATACAATAAAGAGAGTTACTCAAGCGTCATTTTCCTTTTGATTTGCGGCTATTTCAGCACTGAATCATTAATTGCAACTCACATATACTTGCCCCAACTTGGTTAAACGAGAATCCAATGGGACTTGTATAAATTCAACTCAGATTTCAGGAGGAAATCTCTACAGAATGGATGAAACGAAGTTGAAACGACGTTGATTCTGTCATGTAACGGGATCGTGTTTATATTGTTTTTGTTATGATGTTGTGTTGAATATGACTTGATTTGATTTATTTTGATTCAATTGTAGGGTGTAGCTTAGATGTTGTTAAGTTAAATCGAAACACAAAATTATTCAAAGTTCAAAGTCAGAGAAAACTCTAAGTCGAAAATGTCTTTATTCGCCTAAACATAAAAAAGTTTAAAGTACTTACTCAGAAATCAATCCTATTACAATTTTGCACGGTCTCTTCTTTAAACTATGAGTCAGCGCTTAAATAGAGAGAGTAAGAGGGACGCGATTGCGTCACAGCTCGGCCCTCGATTTTCTATAAAAACGTGTACAATTCTATGAGAAGATGTTGGTTGAAAGCCAAAACGATAGCGAGAAACTAACGATGAAACGTTTCTGATTATGCTTAGATTACGATTGATTTAGAGAGCCTTTAAGGGTGCTTCACCCAGCCAGACCACACTGGTAATTCTTAGCTTTATATTTTTAAATGATTGATCTTTAGACGAGAATTCAGTGGCGGACTCAATACATTAACCAAAAGTTTATAAAGTTTGACCGTGAAATCGAAATAAATAAGGCATATTTACACAATCAAATAATACATAATATAAATACAATAACAATGTTTAATAGTTAAACCATTAATTAAATATTTCAAATAATTATGAATTTCTATCGATTATAAAATTAATATGCAGAGGTAGCCGGGAATAAAAGAACATATTTAAGCTAATTAATTTGTAAAAGAGAAATGATATTTTTCAAATTAGAGTCATTAATCAATAATATTTTCCTCATTAAATTCTGATCTGGGACACGGCAACTGGAAGTCTTTTGCGTTGCTTCAGATTCGTAATCAAGACGTTTGTTAGAAAGCTAATTACAGTGAGCAAATAATGGCAAAACAAGACGGTAGTACGAATTTTAAACCAATGTAATGCAATTTATTGTCGTTGAAGTTTTGCATTACGTTGAAAAGAGTCAATTAACGTTAGTTGTTTGGTTCATTTCTAGTTTAGACAAAAGTTGAAAATGCAGATGCGAGAGTGGTTTTAATTAACCGATGACGCATACATGACGTGGTTCCGGTTACAATGCTCTAGATCGAATTTCTACCAAGAAATTCTTTTAATAAACATGCTACAAAAAGAACAATAAGGAAAAATACAATTTCGGGTTCAAATTCATTAAGTAGAGTTTGTAAAAGAAAATGCCAAAACGAAGTTAAAAGGAATTCATAAAACACAATTTACAACTATCGTAACATGGATGTCTAAACAGAAATATCTGACGAATTGTTTAGAATAGGGCAATAATGGATATTTTTCTTACATTATGATATGTGAATATCACAGTTAAAGGATAAAACTTGAAATAACCTTTCCAACTATTGTCTAAAATGAGGAAAGGCACAGTAACACTTTCTAAAAATATAAATGCAACATATTTTGGCTGAAGAAAATATCGAAAATTTATAAAAAGTGTTAAACAAGTCGCGGATCATTCAAAATGAAAGTCGCGAACTGACAAAACTTAGATTAAAGAATTGATCAATATGAAAAATTGAAAAAAGTCGCGAATCGACCAGTCGCAAATTATTTACGTCGCAAAGTATACATAACCCAAACAAGGCAAATGACACCATGGGCATGATCAAAAGAGTATTCACATATCCTGATAAAGATATGTTTTTTTTTGTTTGTTCAAAGCATTTGTTCGACCACAACTTGAATATGCCAACGTTGTTTGGGGCCCACACGGAGTTAAGTATATAACAGCCATTGAGAATGTACCTCGACGAGCTACAAGACTCATGCCAGGTCTTAAACAACTATCAACAAACAGCGACTAAAGCATCTAAATACTCCTTATATATGTATATTGCAGAGCATGAGGAGAAACAAACATACAAAATCCTGAGTGATTGCAACGAAAATGTCATCCCAACACTCAAAATAAACGCGTCAAGTATCAGAGGTAACACATTAAAATTGCTAAAGTCAAGGGCAAGTAAAGACACATGAAAGTTCTCTTTCATAAATTGAATAGTTGACCCCTACCAAGCGAGGTAATCACTGCGAAAAACCTGATTAATTTTGAAAGTCGATTGGATAAGTTTTTGACATGCTATGCCTCCAAATACTATGCAAACACTCATTTTCCTTGTAATGCACATAACACTAGCAATACGAGGAAAACGATCTGGAAATAAAGTTATAGAAAGACCTGCGTCCAGAAAAGTTCCTGTAAGCTAACATTAAAACAGTTAGTTTTACTCTTGTACTTTACCACAGGCCAATTTGATAAGTTACATTTGTATGTGCATGCATGATTCTTTGTGTAGATTATTCTAAATTGTGAATCCCAGTAATTGTCAAATGTTTTACTCACACCCTTACGTCTTATAGAAGGGCACCCACGACCTGATATTTAAAAAGTGCTTATTTGAGCATAAAATTTCTTGATATATTGAAACATGAAATAAATAATCAAAGCTAGAAGAGCAATTTTTACAAAAAGGTATTCCTATATTTTATAGCTAGCCGGCCTCATTGGGCTCACTAGGAAGCTAGAATTCGGAGAGAAACACATTTTGTAGAGATTTGGAAATAAAAATACTTATACCATTTTTTTCATAACATTTCAATTAGAAACAAAAAGCTATATGTTTCTGAATGAAATAAAAATAGAATTTTCAAATGGACTGTTAAATATGGAAAATAATTGTAGCTGTTCCTTAAATTCTTGTAGCTAGATCACATTTTCCGAAAGTTTGTAGTTAGATCAATTTCAAAAAGTAACATATTTTTTTAGAACACCTCGTGGGGTGCTCTTCTCATATAGTTTGTTTTTTATTTTCTGAGACTTCATCAATGACTTTCCCTTTTTGAACGAAAAAAAAAAAAAGAAGAGTTAATTGATATTTTTCTTTAGGGATAAAACGTTTGTTACACTTCAGTGTTTTGCTGGTGACGTCACATAAAAAGGGTTCACACGCGGTTTTGTACTTGTTTTCAGTCAATCAGGAAATAAAGCTTTTGATAAACACCGGAAATCAAAATGGATACAACTAACCCACCAGATTCTTGGGATCAGGTAGAAAAATCTGGAGGAGGTAATGACGGAGGAGCGGAAGATGTCGCAAACGCCCTGTCCGCACTGAATGTTGGAGCTGCTGAATTTGTTCCGGGACGTAATGTCCACGCACCAGCGTTTGTACCTTCGTTTGGACCACCCGCAACAGGTATGTAACTTTTCGATTTTTAGGTGGCGTGTAAGTAGGGAGCATGTTGACGAGGAATTGACATGCTCATGATGCAATTGCTAACGGATTAAAACTTCAAAGTTTCAATATGTGTGAATTGACATATGGGAATTGATACGTTACCTTATAATATAGGTTTTAATTGCAATAATAATGTTGTGGTAACATAGATGGGGCTAGGACAAAAGTTTCGAATGTCCATATTCCCATAGTTTTGCTCATACTCGCAGTAAACAAAATTCACGATTTGCGTTCCATGTCAAATTTAAATGTAAAAAGCCTTGAGATGATTGAGATTTTATATAAACGGTAAACCCGTAGTCTTATCGAATAAAACATATGAGACAATGAGACAAACTGAGTGGTAAAGGCGATAGGATCTAGGCCATTGGCTATGGGTTCGATTCCATCAATTAATGCAAGTGCGAACTGCAAGACATACATTCCGTCTCTCTCTAGCCAGGAGTTTTTATCAACATAAAAATATCCAGATTAAAAGGGACCATAAAAGGCCTTAGGAAATGGCGAATATTTACGTTTATTTCGCGTACAATGGGATACCTTGTGGAGTTTATATCTTTATCAAAATAATATTTATTACAGACCTGTGTTTCTCCTTAAAATAGCCCACAGCGACCTGTCATACACATGTATGTGCAACGTCAAGGTTCAGTTTGGTTCACAAAATACTGTCATTTGATATGAAGTTTATGAATTTAAATCCTTGAGCCTAGGCTAAAGGTATATGCAATGATATACAAATGTATATACAAATTATAACGATCACAACTAAGCACAACACTTTCTATTAGAGGCTATTCATGACCGAGTACAAAAAACTGATCAAACAGAATGCAATTAAGTCACTATTTACCATTTAAGGTACCTTAGAAAAACTAATTTAAGAAAACTGGTCTCAATTTAATATTGATTGCAATTTGAGAGATCGAGTCATATTTTAGGTATAGTATATCAATTCTGAATAATTCAATGTACACAAGTAAAATTAGTAAAATAAATGCCTATTGACCAGTCTTGTCTTGTATATTATTTAAATTCTTTTCTAAGTGTAAAACTCATTATATGCGTGTGTATTGTTCAATAGTATAACAATACCTACACCTAGGTAAATATTAATGAATATGCTTACAGGGGTGGAAATAAGATAATTTTCACACTCGCCAGATTGGCGAGTGAGTCCAATTTCACACTCGCCAGGAGGTGAAAATATGCAAAATGGAAACCACTAAAATGTGGACTCCCTTATTTGGTTTGCATGTGGACGATGTTATTTCTAAGAAAAAATAAGCGAGCGCCAAAGGCGCGTGCCGACAAATTTTATTGAAATATTTAAAATCGTAAGATTAAATCAACAATTTTCGGAAAATTATGTTTTTGACGGTAAATTTTACACTCGCCAGCCTGGCGAGTGACTTTAAATTCACACTCGCCAATCGAAAATGTCATGGCGAGTGTGGCGAGTGCTTATTTCCACCGCTGTGCTTACATTAATTTTTGAAACCACTAAATGGATGTGCCAAAGAAATTCGATAGCAAAGATAATACTTAATATAATATGAAAATGAGCAAACAAAGAATATTATGAACGTGGATAAGTTGTTCGTTTTGATGCCAAATTCCTTGTTATATTTTATCGATTTTTGTGACCGCAGTGCTGTACTCACATAACTCATTCGTATTGCACAACATGGACGAAATCGATAATGCATAAGAGTTGTGTAATGGTATTGCGTTTATAGTTTGTAATATATGAGTATATTAAACCAGAAATGACAGATGAAATTAACTTCAAAATGAGTGACTTACTTTGGAATTTTGTTTCAGACTCAACCTCACAAAACACAGTAACGCAAGAAATGGAAAGTACACCAGGTAAATGTTTTTATCTTTTTTATGTTTGACAGTATCGAAACACCGATTTACGATGAAAATAAAATAATACAACATTTTAATTTAATTTTAGTTGTATAAATACAGTGTATTAAGTTGTATAAATATATTTATACATACATGTTATGCACTGTTTGCTATGTTTCAATATGTTATACAATGTATTATCAATTGATAACAAATAATCCAGGTTGTTTTTGTCCTTTTAAGATACCAATGGGCCAGACAAATTGGAGGAGGAAGCACCAGGTACGTCGCGTCTACCAACTTATTAAGTAAACAATTTAAAGAAATAAAGTTCCTTAATACTTTCCACAAGGTTGTTTTCAAACTGTCTGAAATGAGACACAAAACGTTGCCTCAGCGCTCCAATTTTATCTAAGGCGCAATCAAACAGTCAATGACATAAATTAATAAGATCCCAAGAGTTAAACAATACATCGAATGATATTTTTGAAATAAACTCTGTTAGTTGAAATCTATGCTCCGTTGGACAAATGAACAGTGTACTGTACATGTCATGCGTTTGCAATATATCCACGAGCTACGAACATCAAGTCAATTAAAACATAAAACCAAATCACTTGGTTTCAAGACAACTTATTAATTGCGGTGAACGATAAAGCCATTAAAAATACATGATAAAATATGACGATTACTCTTCCCTTTATAGACGATTGGTCAGCGACCGAGAACGGCGACCCTGCCGCATCAAACGAAACTCCCGATGACGGCGGTGGCGGAGGCGACAGTGAGGAGCAAGCCATGGAGGAAGGGAGCAACAGCCAGGAAGAGGAGGAAGAGATAGTGAAGCCCAAACCAAAGAGGTTGTTGTCGGAGGGCGATAAGAAGAAGGAGCATCTCAATATTGTGTTCATTGGTCACGTAGGTGAGTATTTGGTGGTTGTGTGGAGTTTGTGTATTTGAAAAGTTTGATTGCTGCGATCGAGATCGATTGCCATCGCGATCGATATGACATCAAGAGTTGCCAGTGTCAGGGGTGGAAATTAACTTTTTTGCCCGGTAGCCCGCCGGGCTACCAGGTTGCAAAATCCAGTAGCCCGACGGGAAATCCAGTAGCCCGAAAAAGTGACAATCGAAATAAGTTTAAAATTTCCTTATTTTTTCTCGAATTTCCATGATCTTCTTTATTTATTATTATTCTTTACTCACTCCACGAAGTCCAAGATGTGGCCTATCACTTTTGTGACAAGTGTCCTGGTAACTAATACAATTAACACTTGCTTAATAAACTTGCTTAAAATCCAGTAGCCCGTCGGGCTACCACTTTTTGAAACCCAGTAGCCCGAAGCAAAATCCAGTAGCCTCGGGCTACCGGGCTACCGTTAATTTCCACCCCTGCAGTGTCCAACTAAATAGTGTTGTTTAAATGATGAAATATCCGTTTGGAAGTTATTAAATTGTTATAGCATTAAGGATATCGGAAGCTGATGTACAAATTACAATAATAATAAAACAGGGCCTCTACAAATATATTTATAATTTAATTTATTTGTTGGCACGTTATCTTACTAAATTGAATTATTTATATTTTACCAATAAATTTTATTAGTTTACATTTTTTTACAGACGCTGGAAAGTCTACAATAGGAGGCCATATTATGTAAGTTAGATATTTTGATGCAAGCGAAACATGTATCTAATTAAAGGTTTTATCAGAAATGTCTATTAATCAATATATTGCATGATAAATTATATTTTAAAAAATAGTTATGATTTCATAAAATGAAAAATATAAATTTCAAATTTAGATATTAAGTGAATATGTCGTTAAACTATATGAACTATTGATATAAGGTGAACATGATTCCTTCGCAATTAAAAAAAAAGTACTTTAGCATGCACAGCTAAAGACATGTTATCCTATTTGTTATAGGTTTTTAACCGGTCAGGTCGACAAACGTACACTAGAAAAATATGAGCGTGAAGCCAAAGAAAAGAACAGAGAAACCTGGTAAGTGAATGTGGTTTGTGTTATGTGGCTCAATAATAGTATTTTGGGCGCAGTTGTGTGGGAAATTCAGGCTCAAGAGTCATGTAGAATACATGCTTGATATAAAACGCCTAAATTCACACAACATCTCCCAATAAAGAAGAGATGATTAAAAAAATAGTTTCGGCACGGTTTACAAGTCTATTCACAGCATGGGCCTTTGTTTCAAAATAACATTTGACAAGCCATACTCTGTTACATATTTAATTGACTGGTTATTATTTGCATACATGTATTTGATTGACAGGTACCTCTCATGGGCACTGGACACCAACTTAGAGGAGCGCGACAAAGGCAAAACGGTCGAAGTGGGTCGCGCGTATTTCGAAACCGATAACAAACATTTCACAATCTTGGACGCACCAGGACATCGAAGCTTCGTGCCAAATATGATCGGCGGTGCCTCACAAGCTGATGTAGCTGTGCTGGTGAGTCTTGTAGTTTCAATGCTCTTAAGTCTATGATTTATGTTTGTCCCTGTATTGAGAGCAAATAAAAAATGTTGTCTTTGAATATCGCTAAATATAATTTCTTTGAAGAAACTATTGATTTATATTTTTCAATCAAAAAGACTTTGGAAAGGTCAGGTAAACTGTATTTTATAGACCCTAATTAACCTTGACATCGAGTGTTTCGACCTGGTTCTATTAAAATTGATAAGAAAGAAAATTGAAAAAAAATGTGAAAAGCAGTAATTCTGTTTATCTGTTTCCAGTCTGACCATGTTGCACTATATATTGAACATCTAAAAACAATTTTCGATTTTATATCATAATCAAATTATATTCGTCCGTGCAGGTTATCTCGGCACGAAAGGGCGAGTTCGAGACGGGCTTCGAGCGCGGTGGCCAAACACGCGAACACGCTATGTTGGTGAAGACGGCCGGTGTGCGCAAACTGGTGGTGGCTGTCAACAAAATGGACGACTCGACGGTCAGCTGGAATGAAACTAGGTCAGAAATATTTCTAGCCTTATATGTTAATAATGAAATTATGAAACCTTTCAATATTTTTGGCATTGATGGTAGATTCGGGTCGGTAACAAATGGAAAACTATAAATAATGCATAAAAGCCAAAGATGTGTTCTAAGAACAGGAAATATTTTAAAATTATTAATCGCAAAAAATCCACCAAAATAACAAATAACAATAAACTGGAGCTTATGATGCAGAATTAATCTATATCTAATATTCATTAATTTGATATCAACTCGTCTCTCTTTCAGATACAAAGAAATCCAGGATAAGTTAACGCCATATCTCAAGAAATGCGGTTTCAACCCCAAACAAGACATATTCTTTATTCCCGTCTCAGGCCAGACTGGCATCAATCTCAGACAATGCAACAGGGAAATGTGTCCCTGGTACAGGTAAGTCAAAGTGCTTTGTGGCCAGAGCTTTTAATAGTTTTGTGTGTCAATAGAAAAAGATACACTGTATGGTCTGATCAAATCTATGTTTTGCATTGTTCTCCTTTTAATCTCAATGAATGTACTTTAGAGTTTAATTTAATAATTTAATGCTGTATGTTTTTTCATTCGACAGCGGTCCATCCTTAATCGACTACTTAGATAACTTGCCATCCATGGCTCGAGAAGTGACGGGTCCTCTGCGTCTGCCTATTGTAGATCGATATAAGGTATTTTTTTTGCGTTTTTTTTTTGTTCAAATCCTGGAAAACTACATTTGCTTTGTAATTCTTCCTCTGGAGGATTTTAAATAAATAAAAAAATAGTATGGATTTGAAAGTACATTTTTAAGCAGTAATTTTGATTAATGATTCCTCAGTTTTATGCCAGAAACAACTTTAATTTAGGTTGTTAAATTAGAAAATATTAATGAAATTCAATTACCTTTATTACACGTTGCTTTACAGGACATGGGAACGATAGTTTTAGGGAAAATTGAGTCCGGATCTTTGAAGAAAGGACAACAATTAACGGTTATGCCTAACAGAGTAAGTCCATTCACCCAAATAAAAAAAATATATATTTCAAGGAAACAAAAAAATAGCAAATGCAGGCTTAAAGTATGCATATAACTAGCTGAAAATGGTTAAACTTCAGTCTAGTCACTGTTAGAACCTGATTGAAATTTTTTCTCTAAATCTTTACTCAAAGCAACTTTACAAGTGTCTATGGAGTTATTCTTGGATTCCCAAAGGATTTCCAAGTGATTCTTCAAAACCTAAAACTGAATATAACAATAGAAAAAAACAAGATTTTTATTTCACGATTCTTTTCGTACAGATGACGACAGAAGTATTAACCTTGTGGTGTGACGACGAGGAGTCGGATGAAGCCATGCCAGGAGAGAACATCAAAATGAAGCTCAAAAATGTCGAGGAAGACGTAAGGGAACTTGTATAGATCTTAAAAACTATATTACCTAATCATGATATGGGTTTGTCTGTAGAGATGTAGCTCAAAAATATAAAGGAAGACGTAAGGACATAGTGTTTCAAGATCATGATTTGGAACAATATGTAGGGATAGAAGCGTGAAGTAACTGTTTAAATAAATATAAATGTTACAATTTAACGTATGGATGATATACATTGGATTTGTGTTTTCAATATATAAATTTGTAGATATGTTGTCATGAATATTGTGATTTTATATTTCAGGACGTGTCGTCAGGATTTGTATTGTGTTCGCCCGAGAGTCTGTGTCACACCGGAAACGTCTTCGATGCCCAGGTACTGCATTCGTTTATCGTCTTTAAATTTACAAAAGAAACAAGAAACCGGCAAATTCCATTAACAACAGAAACATTTCTAACGAGATAGAGACCAAGTTCGCTATTTGCCGCCTATCACTTAAGTGATCTTAAACTTTACATTTTCCCCGTTGTTTACGTTGAATATTAAGGATAAAGTGAGAATATCGGTTGATTTGTGTTTTTTTGTGTATTGCAGATTGTGATCCTGGAGCACAAGTCCATCATCTGCGCTGGTTACAGTGCCGTCATGCACATACACACTGCCGCCGAAGAGGTTTCAATTAAGGTATGCATTTTAAACATTTAACCCTGTGAACGCTACAAATCAGAGCTGAGAAAGAAAACAAAAAAATGTCTTACCTTGGAAGTTGATCAGTAGTTATGAATCGATTCTCAGAACAATAAGCTCAATAAAAGGGTTAAGAAAATTTTTGCTCTTGTTTTCATATTGTGCGCATTCATACTTTGTGACATGGTCATTTGGATTGGACTGGTATCCTGTCGAGATAAGCCGTGAGCGTTGATCATGCTCTATATATATTCATGATTCGAAGGTTCGATATATGCGGAGAAACAAATACAGGATGTGAGACTAGAAAGATTAAAGCAGCAGTCAATATATTACACAAACAAATAAAAAAATATTGTCCCCTCAGCGCAGTTTAACCCTTTCCTTTTGATAAAATTTGTTGTTTTAAGAAATATTCAGTGCTTTGACTGCTATGTGTCATACCTAACTCTCATATTTGCCCTTTATTTGCAGCATTTGCTGTGTAAAGTGGACAAGCGCACGGGCGACAAGAGCAAGACGCGGCCGCGCTTTATCAAGCAGGAGGAGATCGCAATCGTTCGATTGGAGACGCAGCAGGGCGTCATCTGTCTGGAGGCCTTCAAGGAGTTTCCCCAAATGGGACGCTTCACGTTGCGAGACGAAGGTAAGGGAATTGTGGTTAACCCCGTATTCATTTGGAAACGCTCTGTTCCCGGGTCAGATACGGTAACAGTAACCATCCCAAAAGATCAGTGTCCCCGAACCTGGTGACATGTAACCATGTTCGGGGACACTGTTCTTTTTGGTTGGTGACTGTAACCGTATCTGTCCCCGTATACAGATACTTCCAAAATAATACGAGAGTTGTTGATTAAGTGGGTGGTAGGAACTTACACCAAATTATATTCTCAATTTCATAAGCATTAACTTAACATGGGCAATGTTTGGTATTGTATTATAATTTATAAATGACCATTGGTTTTGTTGATTTATCAGGCAGGGCTATGGCTATCGGCAAAGTGCTCAAAGTAATTTCGTGAAATGGGGGCGAGCTAATGACTTAAAAACTGTCTCTATAATTAACAGTAAGTGTTTTCCAACTTTTAATCTATCATCAAACTATTTCTATGCAACAACTAATGATTTGTCCCTATTTCTTTTGTTGGTTTACAGGAAGAACTATTGCTATCGGAAAGGTGCTTAAAGTCATTTCCTAAGAAGGGACGAACTGGCGACCAGTTTTCAACTCTTAACCACTTTATTTCTTCAGTGAAGAAATCGAGAAATTGAAAAGCCTTCCCGAACTACCCTTTACTTCATTTATAATAGGAAAAACTTTTATTTTCCAATTTGCTGACTTAGGTTATGGGAATTTGAGTCCGACATAGACTAAGATGTCGGCATTTGTGCACTTCATTATGTATGTACGGGTATGGTGGGCTAGTGCTATAGTAAACTAATCAAATATATACGGGGCGAATGTTGCAAGGGGATGGGAAAGAGAGTTCAACTGTCTGGCCAAAGATTCTTTATCATTCACCTGCAGTTGTGGCCAAATTTAATGGACCCGTCCGAAATTATTCAATTATGTTTTCATTTCGAGATTGTGAAATTTCATTTGATTTCTTCGTGAAATGTTATGTTACTTTGAGCATGTTTTGATCGTTCGAAGGTTTTGAATGCATAAATTTAAATAGGTAAAATGCTTTGGTGTTCAAAATATAGGTTAAGTGTAAAATCTAAATTTAATTGAAAGAACATTTTATCAAACGTGTTATCAACGCAATTTCGTTGGATTTGTGTGTTTTTTTTTAAGACAGGTTAAATTAAGACGGACGTTCTGCCAACTCACTTAAAAATATGCCTAAATTTTAACTGTTAGCCTATCAATGAAACATTTGTTAGTCCTTATATGGTTGGTCTTGAAACCATTTTGTTATTCATTGCGATGACTCGCTAGCGTACCAAGTTAAAAAGTATAACATGCTTTGGGTTCTATACGTTATTAACATATTGTTACACGGAACCCTTTCAAGTATAAAGTGCGTGCCCTTTCACTGCACGCGTCTTGCTGTGATATGACCAAATGCCTGTCAATCATCAGTCACGTGTGTAGCATACATTGTATTTTGTAGTCACGTGATGCAAAAAAAAAGTCACATGATGTGAGTATTTATTACGAAATGGGTGGGGTCTATATTCGAGTATAGCTCCGGTCTGTTCATAATGCTTTAATGTAATATTCATACGTATTGCGAAATAAAATGGAGTTGATTTGGGCAAAAGAGGGACTTGTTAATTTTCAGATTCTAGATTAAAAAACAAGTTATTTAAGATTTCGTCAAACTTTTATTTCGAAACAGTTATAATAGAGTAGCAACCAGATCATGGTTCGTCGCGGTTTGATAAACATGTATTTGTATTGTGCACAGAAGACCAGCAATTAATCAAGTATTTAGGCCACATAAGCATTTATGGTCAATTTATGTGGTCTGATGATTCACTTTCTTGAAACCAAGCTCCTTTCGAAGAGCACACAAAGTATTTAAGGACGATGTGTTCGCTTTTGTCAAAGTGCTTATTAATGTGTTTGCGTATGCTACCTGTATTATTTCTCGTCATAATTCCTT